>BSQZ01000043.1:62500-240000 GCA_033239005.1 Lamellibrachia satsuma | reverse complement strand
GGACATTACATGCTACCAAACGTGGAAGATCTATTCACGTCACTAGTCGGTGGTAAAGTGTTCAGCGAACTTGATATTTTGCTCGCATACTAGCAGTTGGAGCTGGATGATGAGTCACAAAACTGTGAGACCGTGTGAACATCCATAGAGGAATCTATTGCTATGTGTGTGTGTGTGTGTGTGTGTGTGTGTGTGTGTGTGTGTGTGTGTGTGTGTGTGTGTGTGTGTGTGTGTGTGTGTGTGTGTGTGTGTGTGTGTGTGTGTGTGTGTGTGTGTGTGTGTGTGTGTGTGTGTGTGTGTGTGTGTGTGTGTGTGTGTGTGTGTGTGTGTGTGTGTGTGTGTGTGTGTGTGTGTGTGTGTGTGTGTGTGTGTGTGTGTGTGTGTGTGTGTGTGTGTGTGTGTGTGTGTGTGTGTGTGTGTGTGTGTGTGTGTGTGTGTGTGTGCCATACGGGGTAAGCAGTACTCGACGTATCTTCCAGTCGGTTATGGATCAGACCCTGAAGGGATGGATCATGTCATGTGCTTGCAATATGGCATTTTGATCATGGCTGAGACAGATCTCCATGTTCTGAATGAAGTGCGTCAAGTAGTTCCTAACTGGGGTTGAGCCTGTACTTCGAATCACAATAACGTCGACAAACCAGGATTTCAAAAATGTCATCTTATAAAGTAATTTGGTAGGAGGAAAGTTTGGAAAATAATACGAAAGTGACTCTCCCAGCGAACACTTATTGAACATAAATAAAAAATGGACGGGTGACGAAGTCGTATAAACGATTAGTTGGCAAGGCAACGCTATTGTTGTTTACGACTTGTTACGACATTCCAATTGTGCTCTTGAGTAACGTAACATTGTTTTAAAGAACAACGATTTTGTTTCAATACAATTACTACGCCTTGGCAAAAATTAGGAGTTTACAAATATATGGAGAACTATTTATATATATATATATATATATATATATATATATATATATATATATATATATATATATATATATATATATATATATATATATATATATATTATTATATTTCTGATCGCATGCTTCAATTTTATTGTGGATAAATTCATTAGATTAAAAACATCACAATGTCTGGGTTTGCATATCTCTCTACAAAGCCACTGTGAAGGTGATCCAGGGTTTAGAAAAAATGGGGGGGTCAAAGGTAATGTATGAAGCGACAAAGGCGCGAAACGAGGCGTGACGCGCCTCGGCGTGTGTATGATTAGGGGAGTACCCCCCTTCAATTTTTAGATAAAACACTTGAAATGGTGAAATTTCGGACACCAGTTATCCGGTTTTAAAAATATAAAAATCGTGATAAAGTAGTCATGCATTTTTTTGTATTAGTCACATAAGCATAACTTCAAATGTCAAATTTACAGTAAATGAGGTGCAACTACTTTTGAGTCTACAGTTTTGGCAAAACGCAGTGGATTTTGTTTCATATACGCCTGTAGGTAGGCCTATTCCAACGAGTATACGGCAATTGACTAAACCAACACGTAATCGTCTTTACTCTGTATCAGCATTCTTGCAGAGACACGGCAGTTTAGTAACAGTAAAATATATATTTATTCGTACGACAATGTGTACAGTTCAAATACAATTGAAGTATCTTTGCACACAAAGAGGCTATTACATCTTTGACTAACAAAAGTGCTACACGCATTATCTATATTTTCAGCACATCCTTTGTTTGCCAAGGAAACTTTAATAGTTTCTCATCCAGCCCTTTCTGATGGTGGTTCTGAATGATATAATAAAAGTAGCTAGGTTTCATATTACAGAAAGTCGTGGCATCAAGTTTGAACTGAGACAAAGTGTAATTGAAACTTGTAGACAATTATGAACCAATTCCCCGAAGGGCTAGGTTGCCCCCTCAAGAGAGTCTATCCAAACATTTAATGCATGTTAAACTACTCTGTATAAAGCTTAACATTCGATTAATGATCTGAATTTGAATCGGGAGACATTCTGCTAAAAGTAAAAGTAGTGCCATATAATACCAGTGAGTGCAAACTGGTAGATTAAAACGTTTCCTGACACCTTTGCGCCACGTAAATGAAAATGCGTCATAGAAATACACACACCATAGAAAGAGGAACATAATGACATAACTAATTGACGTTGTGTACTTACATTACAAAACCCAAAAATTTAAATGTAGTGATTAGCACATCCGCCTTTCATGCAATAGTTCTGAATTTAAGACGCAAACCGGACACGATACATCAGGTGCTTGGCGATAAAGTTCTGAAAAGGCTAACTAGTTTAATGAGACCTCAAAAGGCCATAACATTCTAACCACAGTATAATTATACAGACTGTAGTCAATTAATAGAACGTTGCCGGGTGGTGGAAACAACTAGATTCTAGAAACTCTGTTTATATCAGCTATTTTTAACAACTGTTGTTCAACTGTGTGTGTGCGCGCGGGTGCGTGTGCGTGTGTTTGTGTGTGTGTGTGTGTGTGTGTGTGTGTGTGTGTGTGTGTGTGTGTGTGTGTGTGTGTGTGTGTGTGTGTGTGTGTGCAAGCGTGTGCGTGTGCGTGTGCGTGTGTTTGTGTGTGTGTGTGTGTGTGTGTGTGTGTGTATGTGTGCGAACGTGTGCGCGGTTGCAATGGTGTTGTGTGCGTGTGTGTATGTGCGAGCGTGTGCGCGGGTGCACGGGTGTTTTTTTAACATTCTGCACGATAGAATGTTCCTACACTAATAACACATAACACACCGTCATTATTACCAAGACTTAGTGTAATGCTGCTCTCCAACATGTCCGAAGAGCGGAGTATCTCGAGTGCCAGAGTTAGAATTGGCTGTGATTTTTTGACCGAGTAGCCTTGTTTCGTGCTCTGCTCCTGGCTGGTCACAATGTGTAAATGACGTCCCAACATTCTGGCCATTCCTTGGACGGCCACCGCATCAACCCGGAATACCTGGCTGCAATGAGAAAGAGGGCTTAATCATTGCAGCCAGGTATTTTTTTTCGCGGGGAGACGTTAATGCTAAGAATAACTTTGGAGATACGCTGGACGCCATGTATAATATCGCCTGTGCTAGAACAGTGTCCGAAAACGTCGGCCTGCTACTAAAGAATTCGTACGTAGTAAGCAACAATTTGACCTTGTGTTGGTTCTTGGCAATGCCTTTGTCCCCCGTTGACATGCAATTGCAATGGATTTTTGGTACTCAAAAAGGGGGGTCCGGACCCCCTAAACCCCCCTCTGGATCCGCCTATTGTGCGATATACTTGCTTGCATTATATATATATATATATATATATATATATATATATATATATATATATATATATATATATATATATATATATATATATATATATATATATATAGTGCAAGCAAATAAAAGTAAAATAGCTTCACAGTGTAGCTCGTGATGCTCACTGGCTTTGTAGAGAGATAGGCAAACCCAGACAAGCTGATCTTTTTAATCTAATGAAATTCTCCTGACTAAAATGTAGGCATGCGATCAGAAAATGTAAAAAGGACAAAGAAAATATAATCGCTGATAGCATTGCACAAAAGAATGTAAAAAGTATCGTCGTAAGTTCTGCAAGTAAATTAAGCACCATACAAACAGTAAAGAAAAACTTCCCACGAACATTAAAGGTGTCCACGGCGATGGAACAGTGGGTCAATGTGGAAGTACCACTTTGAAAATATATTTAACAGTGCGAAAGACAGGCGTTGTGATAAAGTTCACTTTGATTGCATTACTGACAAAACTGGAATGAATATTGATGCAGGTGAACTGATGAATATTATTAATGAATTATCATGCAATAAGTCATTAGGTCTGGATGGGCTTACTGCAGAACTTATCAAGTTCGCTGATTCACAACTCGTGATACTATTATATATTCTTCTGTCCCAAAAACGAAAAAAATAACATTGATGCATTTGAAAGAAGAGAGGACAAAGTTGCAGATTATTAAATTGCAAGGCGATCTGCAACTACAGTTGTTTTACATGCACGAACACTTATTGAAAGCAACTGTGTACAATGTAATTGACACGTCAATGATGTGACACTTAGTGATGTTTGTCAATACAATTGTAGGTGAAGTAGAAGAGGATTAAAAGTATGTGATATTTAAATACCATCAACTTTAATCGTCATGTATTTCACCTACAATGTTATTGACAGACACTATAATATTATTGATGCTTTATTTACGTTATACATAGTTGCTTTCAGTAAGTGAACTGTGCATCAGTTCGTAAACATAAGTTCAAATGTTCTAGTGTTTACTTCAACACACTGTCAGACTATTATCAAAAGTAATTTCTCACAACAGCATCCCCAGCTGCTTTCCCTGCAGTATTGCGTACCCGCTCGGCCACAGCGAGGGGCATTGCCCATGTACGTTGGTAGGGGGTTGTCGTCTGGCTGAAGGTCGGTGTCATTCCCTGGAGGGGGTGGCAGTCCGAGTTATGTTGTACGGTTGTGCAGCATCACACACGCATATAGCATATCACTTTGCATGACATTGTTAGAGTGATACAGATCTCAATGTGCAGGCAATGCCATCGACGTTTTAGCACACTACTGCTTCGTGATGCAGTGGGCGTCTGTGTATGCTCCTTCTTGGCAATCCCATGGCTTCTGTATCGGTGTGAGCAGCCAATCTCGAAGCATGTAGCCAATGTCGCCAAGAAACACCCTGTCGGTGGCTTCTGGTGTGACTCAAACGCGTCAAACAGTGGTGATTCCCTAAATATTCTGGCGTCATGAACCGAGCCCGGCCACTTGGCTACGGGTTGCGGTCACTTGCCCCTTCCTTGGACATTTGCCCCTAAGACACTTGCCTCCCCCCGGACATTTGCCTACTAGGTTATTTGCCCCCCCCCCCGGACATCTCCCTCTTTTTCTGGATAATGCGCATGGTTCCTTGATGGTTGACCTAGCTGGATGATGCACATGGTTCCGTGGTTGTTGACCTAGCTGGATGATGCGCTTGGTTCCTTGGTGGTTGACCTAGCTGGTTGATGCCCATGGTTCTTTCGTGGTTGACCTGGCTGGTTGATACGCATGGTTCCTTCGTGGTTGACCTAGCTGGTTGATACTCATAATTCCTTCGTGGTTGACCTAGCTGGACGATGCGCATGGTTCCTTGGTTGTTGACCTAGCTGGTTGATGCGCATGTTTCCTTCGTGGCTGACCTAGCTGGTTGATACGCATAGTTCCTTGATGGCTGACCTAGCTGGTTGATAAGCATGGTTCCTTGGTGGTTGACTTAACTGGTTGATGCGCATGGTTCCTTGGTGGTTGACCTAGCTGGTTGAGGCGCACGGTTCATTGGTGGTTGACTTAACTGGTTGATGCGCATAGTTCCTTGGTGGTTGACCTAGCTGGTTGAGGCGCACGGTTCATTGGTGGTCAACCTAGCTAGTTGATGCGCATGGTTATTTGGTGGTCGACCTAGGTGGTTGAGGCGCATTGTTCCTTGGTGGTTGACCAAGCTGGTTGAGCCGCATGGTTTCTTGGTGGTGGAACTAGCTGGTTGAGGCGCTTGGTTCCTTGATGGTTGACCTAGCTGGTTGAAGCGGCTGGTTCCCTCCACAGAAGAAAAGTTCTTACACATGGCTTCAATAAGTGTCCATATCATAGGGTGGGCATGGCCAACGAGGGTGCTGAAACCTCTGTTCCAGGCTTCACAGATGTTGTTTGTGCGGGAACCACCATTGACAGTCATATCATGGACGTGCCATATAGTAGGGATGCACACAGGAAAGATCCGACGCATGCGGATGGGCTGAACAGTACCATCGGCGGCTGGTGATAGCTGTACACGTTGAAAGGATTCAGAGACATAGGTCTGGTCGAAGTACTTGACGAGTTGCTCCAGTCCCTCAGGAATGTTGGACTGAAGGTGTATCATGCCCTAAGGAGTGCTAGACCGAAGGTGAATCATGCCCTCAGGAAGGTTGGACTGAAGGTGAATCATGCCCTCAGGAATGTTGGACTGAAGGTGTATCATGCCCTCAGGAATGTTGGACCGAAGGTGAATCATGCCCTCAGGAATGTTGGACTGAAGGTGTATCATGCCCTCAAGAATGTCGACCACTGAGAGGAATGCCAGTCCATCCGGCATACCAACGAAATATCTTACTGTCTCATTTGGGCGATATAGAGGTGTCAGTCCAAGGGAATGAAGACCATTGCTTCGTTTCTTTCAGTAAAAGCGAATTTGGGTTCAGATCGATGAACCGTCGCAGCAGGTGGCAGGAGAAGCAAAAGATGGCAGGAAAAGCTGAGAAGTGAAGGTAATCGAACAAAATCCTCAAAGCGGTTAAAGTGATGGATTATTGTGATGATTTTTGTGTGCCCTTCTTTATGCGAGGCCAGGCAGAAGTATATGAGAAGGACGCTGAGACCCAATTGAGACGGCCAATTGAATTATCGGGATAAAACTAGTGAAGTTTTGATGTCATGTGATGAAGTTAGGTGATATTGGCTATTACATAAGCAGAGAAGGAGAAGGAAACCAGGCTGATTTGGATGTGCACGGATGTGCGTATTTACAGTGCGACGGGCCGAAGTGAGCTAGACCTAGACAATGATTTGGCAAAGCAACGCAGTTGTCCCCGGAGTATCGGGCTATTGGGCGGAATTGAGCCGCATAGCTGAATCGGGAAATGACGTCTCATGTCAACCGAGAGCAAACGATCTTCGTGATATAGGAAAGGGACCGCCCAGTTACACCGTGCAGAGATACACCACCCATCGTCCGGCGGGACCGCTGCATGGGCATCACCGCCCCAGAGTGTCGTACTACATATACTTCGAGACCTCGATGGAGAACACTGTGGCGTACGCCGTTGATGTACTGTTTATATAGCGATTGTTAGCTACCGATGGTCGTGAGCATAGGAACTGGGTTATTCAGTGGCTACAGTATTGTAGATTTGTTTTGATAGACCAAACACGTCCATGGTTGGAATTCACATGGAAATTCGTATGTGTTCGTCTTTTCTATGATTACTCTGCCGCACTAGATATTACACTCTAAATACACAACAAATCAAGTATCGCTATACCTGGCTTTTTGACCGACGTCTTACAAAAAACAAAGACTGTCACCATCGGCTGAAACCGTACGCACATGCATACAACGTAAGGAATCGTGTGTTTCTCTAATTACATACGTTTTTTTACTGTTTTATTCCTTTGATGTATGTACTTTGATGGGCTATATGTGAAGGTGTGGAGCGATGTGCGAGACGGGTAGGTGTGGCGCAGCTGGATTTGCACAGGACGGTGTCGATTGGCTAATAACAATCTACATAACATATACATGTAATATGTGTGCGTGCGCGCGTGTTTGTGTGTGTGAGCGAGCGTACGTGCATGCGTGCGTTTGTGCGTGTATGTGTGCCCGTGTGCGTGTGCGAGTTCGTGCGCGCGCGCGCGTGAGCGCGTTTGTGTGTGCATGTGTGTGTGTGTGTGTGTGTGTGTGTGTGTGTGTGTGTGTGTTTGTGTGCGTGTTTGTGTGTGTGTGTGTGTGTGTGTGTGTGTGTGTGTGTGTGTGTGTGTGTGTGTGTGTGTGTGTGTGTGTATGCGTGCCCGTTTGCGTGTGTGTGCGCGAGTGTGTGTGTGTGTGTATGCGGGCGCGTTCGTTCGTTCGTGCATGCGTGCGTGTGTATTAAATCAACATGTCTTTCATTAAACGTAGTCGCATGTAGTATAATATAGTTTACATATTTTGTACTGATCACGGGAATACAATTACCTATTGTCTAAAAACACGTAATATTAACAACTAAATGGGTACAACAGAACACACTCTGACATAGTATCTATTTTGATAGGCTACGTACTAACCCTTACAGGTCCTTGACAGCATGGACAAATTCATGAACTGTGATGGATTAGCAACGTAAAGGTCTGGTAAACACTTTTTGTAGAGTTCCTCCCCGATTTCGTCAAAGACGAAGATCAAGACGCGTGGTATTGACAATGGAGGTAGCCCAATACCTTAACGTTTATTCAACTATGTTTGAGGAAAAAAAATACGCATACAATGACAAGCATGAATAACAGCAATTACAAAGACATACCAGAAAATAATATCAGTAAAAAACTGCGTACAATTAAGTGGTCAGAGCCCGATTGATGGTAATCGAACAAAATCCTCTAAGCGGTTAAGCTGGTGGATTATTGTGATGATTTTTGTGTGCCCTTCTTTATGCGGAGCCAGGCAAAAGTGTACCACTTGTACAATGGTTAATCCTGCACTGGTCATGGGTAATAATTTTTTTTATATGAATAATTTATCCTAACCAACATTCACACAGTAAGCACAAAGGTCATACAAACATGTACCATTAAAGGTAGAATGATCAGACATTTTTGTTACAGTGCAGTAGTTTAAAGTGTTCCGCATTGATGAGTTCACCCATGTAACATGAATAACTTCAGGCGACATAAAACAGGCTGCTGTTTACGTGACTAAATATAAGTACAATGCATAACACGCAGGGCTTTGAAATACACAAAAGACGAGAATGTCACCCACAAACAGTTTTGTTAACAGGAAGATATTTGAAACAAATTGTCACGAAACACTATTTTCCTGTTTGAACTGTATTATTTTGATAACTTATTTAATTTTCACTAACGGTATGTTTTATTTTGGATCTTTTTAGTTAAAAGATTACACCATCCGGCAAGAAATAGGTAAAAACAATATATACGACACCGTTGTGATTCTGCTACGGTCTCAGTTTCATCTCGACTTTCTTGATCGAGTACTCATAACCATGAAATTTACGCCAATTGATGCCACTGGAGCCTGCAGTGTTTGCGCCACCAAGGTACCGGCCATTCAAGTTGGAGTAATGACATCTCTTGTACCACCAGGCTCCCTTGTTCCGTTGTGCACAGTGCCCACTGTACACGTCATTGTCACGGTCCTTCGTGCTGAACGGCTCGCCAGCATGATATGTGAGTGAATCTCCTGCAGCATAAACAATGTCATAAACCGCGAGAATCGTTCATTGTGAAAATATAACACAACACATTATGATAGGATCAACTTTGTATTCGTTATTTTAATGTTAATCCAATAAAAAGGACTAAAATGCACATATTCAAGACACACAAACTTGAATGAACACTGTACCACGTATAACATATACATATCAGTTTGTTAATTTAAAAGAAGCATTTAAAAAGTCAGACGGACTCAGTTAACCTTTATCTTTACTTTACGAATATCTAGACTCGTTCCTTTTAAAGCGCGGATGATATTGCAATCGAGAAAATAAATTGTAGGGAAACTGATTTTCAGCGAACGCACAAAACGGAAGAAATTCACTGAATCGATAGTTTGAAAAGGAATTCACCCTTTTCGAACGGAAATTCCGTGATCGCAGAAAACGGACATCATGCACGGAATCGATGTTTTTTAAACAGAATTGAATACATCAAACTGAAATTCCAATTTGTATAAACGATATTTCAAATACATGAGCATATTTTGCTCCACATCGAGGACGAACTGTGGCATCTAAACAGTGTGAAGCTGAACTAAGCAAGAGCCATGACACGTGACCGCCACGCACCCTTTTTTCTACAGCTCACACGTACAATATTAATTTGCGTACATTTGAAACTTGTTTAAAATCCCTGATACTATGATAATATTTTTTTTGTATAAATGATATGAAACTTAACAAAGATATGCGTTTATTTTATGAGTTAATCGTGTGATTGATAAAGCGCGCAAGCCATATCGCAGCTAGGACAAATTCCCGCTCTCGATTCTTAGTAGTCTATGCCGACAATTAAAATGCGCACCATAAAACATCAATAGATTGTCAAAATTAATTTTCGACCATTAAGACAATTGTTCGGTGACATTTAAATAGTACATCGAGTACATGCAGAAAGCACATTTCGTGCGATCAATGCATGTCATTCGTCAGCATGCAGCAGTAAACGAGGGCCGACAGTGCTTAAATAGCAACAAAATTGCGTCCCGTTCGTTGTCTACTGTTTTCGCGCAGTGGATAAGCCATCAGTAAATTCAATAATGTACTAATTGCTTGATTTACATTAGCATTCACAACAAAAAGAACGAAAGGAACAATACTTATTAAAGGTAATATATCGTGATTGAAAACGGGGCCAAGCATGGAAGTAACATTTTGATAAGCAATTTTTTTGTCAGAAAGAAATGTAATCGGGGTGTAATTTGTGTATAAAATTCCCATTTTAAGAATTTCTCAGATTAATAACAATTACCTTTTTATGTATTTCAAAAGTAAATTTACCTTTTTGGAAACATAGCGCACATCTACATGATGAATAATACACAACCTCGGAACCACAAGGCTAGGTTTGTACCATACGCACTTCTAGATAAAGTGGTAGCTGAGCTAAGCAGGTTGGAAGAAGAGAACACTATAAGGAAAGTAGACCACACTGACTGGTCTGCTCCCATAGTGGTGGCGCCGAAAGCGAAAAAAACCGTGATAATCTGTGGAGATATCAAGGTAAACACCAATCCGAATGTTGAACTGGAACATTGCCCATTGTTCAATGTGGAAGATCTCTACGCGTGACTATTCGGTGGTAAAGCGTTCAGTCAACTTGATATATCATACCAACAGTTGGAGCTGGATGCCGAGTCACAACAGTACTTCACGTATCTTCCAGTCGGTTATGTATCAGAACCTGAAGGGAAGGATCATGTAATGTGCTTGTGAGTTGACACTTTGATCACGGCTGAATCTGAGCAAGAACGTCTCCACGTTTCGGATGACATTAGTGGAATATCTGGGACATCGAGTGGATGCGGAGGGTATTAACCCAACACCTTATAAGCTGAAAGCTATCTCAGCCGTTGATACATCAGGAGACGTCAAGCAGTTGCGTTCATACCTAGGGTTGATCCATTACTATGCTAAGTTTGTACTCCGGGTATATATCGTGCTGCGTCCAATACACCAACTGCTGATGAAGGCACGTGTGTGGAAAAGTGAATACTCCAGAATGTGACAAGGCCATAACCCAGTGCAATGAGGTGCTGTGTGCACAGCAGGTACTGGTTGACTCTGACAGTCGTAGGCCATCACGGTTGCTTCACCGGTAGTTGTCGGTGCGGTGTTTTCTTACATCATGGAGGACGGAGACAGACGTTTTGACGGTCATCTATGTAATTAACCAATTCAATCAGTACCTATAAGGACGCTTGTCACATGTATATTGACGACCCTTGGCCCCAAGACGGCTGTGCCAACATTAGCAGCACAACGGATGCAGCTTTGGGCTCTAATGTTACAAGCGTACAGCTACGAGATAGAGTACCGGAAGTCTGAGGATCACGGGACGGCGATACACAGTTGCGTTCGCAAATCATGTAGATACAAATCAACAAATGTATTTCACTAAGCGCAATGAGTTGTCTACAGAACAAGGGTGTCTGTTGTGCGGTTCACGCGTTCAGATTACATCGTCCTGTCACCAGGTGATGTTAGATGAACTCCGTGCAGAACACAGGTGCATCAACAAAACTACCAGGTGGCCAGGAATGGATGCGGCTGTGGAGAATATGGTGGAGAAATATGTTGTATGTCACTCGGTGTAGAATTAACCACCTGTGCCACCACTACATCCTTGGCCATGGCCCACACGTATATGGCAGATGATCAACTTTGGCTTTTGTGTAAAAGGATTTACTGTGAAATGCGTTTCAAATAACATGTCGACATGTGTAGCTAATACTTGTTTAAATGGGAGCTTGTTAGTGTTTTTGGCTGTGTAGCATTAGTGAAATCATCGTTTTTTTTTTACTATGCCAACAGTTTGAGTGGATTTGATTTAACCGTTCACCCACCAAGCCAGAATTCGCCGGACACGTCCCCGAATCCGTCTTTGTAACTGACCCAGTCACGGAAGAAATCGACGGAACCGTCCTGTCGTCGCAGGAACACCTACACGTACAACGACCACGTACCCGTGACAACGAACACCTACTTGAAATATTCATTACATCCTCCGTGCCACCTGCCGAGCAAGGATCTGCACGCCAAACATAGTGCGTAACCAATACTTGCCATATCACGAGGACCGCGGGTGGACATTTGATGATAATGGTGATGATGATGATGCTGATGATGATGATGATGCAGACCTTGGAAGTCTTGGTCATCTGCTTCTAACAGTAATGGACTCGCTTAGTGCACCTTCAAAAGGCAGATGATAATTCACGAGTGTGACTGTTCTGTGTTAATGCAAGTTGTTCATAAATATATGTCAGATTTCTCGCGATGATGCTGAGTGTTGTGGACGAATGTGAGGATGAAGAAAATAATTAAACATTTAGCAAATGTTAATAATTCTTGCCAAAATCATAGACTAGCTTGTGCGAATTATTTACGTAAACAAATGAAATATACTGATTCTCGCAATCAACACAACTTGGTTTTAGCTTTTTCAACCTTTTATCTAAATATATGAATAAATATGTATGACTTGTTTCAGCTTTTGTTACTCTTAATATTGCTACTATTTGCCATTGAGACACACCATTGATGACTTTTATAATATTGAAATGGGGCATTTGAATTAAATAATTTAAATTGTTTAATTACATTTATCTCGAACATTGCATTATGTTAGTAAATATAGGAGTTCGACCTTCCAACGCAAATGTGACGTACATATGTTCACCATACTGGATATCATTTAGCCAGGTTTGTTTATAGAATATAGATAATCCTTATTCGGATACCAACCACGACGCCATAATATCAAAACAATAAATGTGGCCATCTTACCAACCAACTGCCGCCATCTGTCGTCATGTCGCAGTAGACCTCAATGAACTTACTGGCCGCGACCAGACGGATGTCGTACACGCCACTGGCCGAGTAACCTTCACTCTTCAGGTCAGCGCAGTCGGTGGCAGACGGGCTTGGTGTCGCAGCTGATGTCGTAACTGGTGTCGCAGCTGATGTTGTCAATGCAAACGTCTTGTTCAAGTCACGTAGATCTGAATTTTTCGAAAGAAAGATATTTTCTACCGACCGACCCGGACCGGAGCAGTTCCGGACCGGAGCAGTCCCGGACCGGGCCGACCGACCGACCGACCGACCGACCGACCGACCGACCGACCGACCGACCGACCGACCGACCGACCGACCGACCGACCGACCGACCGACCGACCGACCGACCGACCGACCGACCGACCGACCGACCGACCGACCGACCGACCGACCGACCGACCGACCGACCGACCGACCGACCGACCGACCGACCGACCGACCGACCGACCGACCGACCGACCGACCGACCGACCGACCGACCGACCGACCGACCGACCGACCGACCGACCGACCGACCGACCGACCGACCGACCGACCGACCGACCGACCGACCGACCGACCGACCGACCGACCGACCGACCGACCGACCGACCGACCGACCGACCGACCGACCGACCGACCGACCGACCGACCGACCGACCGACCGACCGACCGACCGACCGACCGACCGACCGACCGACCGACCGACCGACCGACCGACCGACCGACCGACCGACCGACCGACCGACCGACCGACCGACCGACCGACCGACCGACCGACCGACCGACCGTAAATATACACTTCCACCTAAAAAGACATCCTACCGTCATTTTCCTGTAAAATGTATATACTTCTATATGTAAAAACACATAATATGAAGAAGCCTACTACCTGTAAGAAAAATATAAATCATACGTTCCTCGAGTGTAGATATCTTTTCTTTCATCGTGTTTTCCAGCTTAATCACATATTCCTGTTGTTGTTCCATTGAGTCATTGAGCTGTTGTTGCAGCTGTTCAATTGAGTCTTGGTGTTGTTTCTCCTGTTCCTCCATCGAATCTACATAATGCTGGTGCTGCCGTTCCTACCTTTCCACAGTGTTCTGTAAGCGAGTTACCATCGCCGTCAACGCAACATTGTCGTTATTGTCATCAAAACAATATTTCGTGGTATATTGTGACACGGTTGGTGTTACATGTACGACGCACACGATAACCCACACTGCCAGGAGACGTGTTGCGTGCGAACACATGACGGCGGGAAATAGGGCTTGAGTTATTAAAACTGCTGCAAACGTTCACTCAGTTGTCGCAGTTTCGGGCAGTAACTGGACTTCGTCTCGGCCAGTCAAACTGGTGTGCGCGTCTGGGATCGTGACAACATAATTTCTAATATAATAGTTCTCAGCAAACTTCCTGTTGCAGGGTTGTTAGCTACACCCTACTTGAAAATGTTGTCAAAGCCGTTATTCTCTTCACAACAATGATTCGTAGTTACAAAATGTTTATCTTTAAAAAAGAACATTAAGGATATTTGTTTAATGTCATGGTGTAGTATTTCATCAAGATGAGACAAATATGTACGGGCGTTGTTTTTTTTTTGGGACAAAATATCCACATGGTTGCTATTGTGTCGGTTGCATATAGTATATTTGAGTATTTGTATATTTGCATTGTGCTGAATGTCGTTCCATTTTAAGTTTTCCAGAACTTCAATAACTACTATGTAGGCAAACATCGGATAAAGCGTCCCCTATCACGTATACAAAATACAAACTCTGACCATCCAAAAATCGGTAAAAGGTCTGCGAAGAAATGTGGACGACAACCGAAGGGAGGATGCCGCGGAGTAGATGAATGGCGGGCGACGCCGTGGATACCGGCCTGTCATGTCACTGTCAACGCAAATGAGCCGAGAGCAGCATCAGATCGATCGATCGATCGATCGACTCCACCGGGAGATGAGAAATAGAACTAGTCACATGATGGAGACGAATGACAAGTTCGGGTTTTTAACAGACGTGGCGGCGCCTGTTGGACTCGACCAAGGCATTGGTATGCACAGACAATCAATTGGCTAGCATGACATAAAGGCACGCTAGACGGCGCCCGTGTATAAATGGAATGCATCGCGGGATCGGTTGTCGACGGAAGTACAACTTGTATTTCAAATTAGAGAGTCGGAAACAATTAGTTTCAGCAAAGAATACGACATACCAACAAAACAAAACTGTTCTCTAGCCACACGGAAGTATTTGATTATGACTTCAACGAACAACTTGGCCACATAATTAACATTACATTTCACACCTATGGTAACAGATCATTGTGACGGTGCTGGTTCCTTTTCACAAGCTTGTACCAGTGACGATCATTTCGTGGATGGATGTGACATTAGAAAAATGTGTGACAACATTTTGTTGCAAAGGGTTTAGTTCGGCACTGCGCGACGAGGATGTTTTTTGACATAAATAGAACATCCGTTACTAAAGTCCTTTTCAGTTGACACACTGTAAGCTCGCCAGATGTAAGTTGAACAAATCTCTGTCGCTATCTCCGTCTGTTGCTCCACGACGTGCAAGGACCAACATCAGTCCAGGCATTGTGCACAGTCAGTGGGCATATATGTACGACCTGGGTCTTAAGTAATAATATGGGTTGATGGTCCTACATTTTATCAAGAAAATATGCACTTCTGAAACATATGAAATAAAAATGAAACACTACTGTTCTCACTTCACCGTGGCGTCATTTAGCGCATTTGTTGCAAGTAAGGAATGAAGCGACTAAGGAATTCCGTCCGAACATCTTCCTGTTCAGTCGCGAAGCAGCTTGTCACCCTCCCGCTGACATCGCGGGCTGCGTCATTAGATCGTATTAGGTCGTGTGACATGCTGTAGTTTAGAAGTTACACATCTGACAACAGTCACCTCGAGTCAGCACGTTCGACCTATTTCTTTCAGCAATTAGTCCTGCTGATATAATAACACTGGTGACTATGCGGCAGACATCGTTAGTCTGCCACAGAAACAGCATTCTTACGGTAACATTATTCCTCGCTGAGGCGCGCAATGTTTAAAGTCCAGATGTAAAGCAGGTGGCTCTGTCAGCCACCATTCATACCCTGGCTGTTTCAACGACCATCTTTCAAAGTCCGGATTGTGGGAAAAACGTATTTAATTTCTAGCTAGATTAAATACTAATTTAATAGTGTTATAATTTGTTTTTTTTCGAAAAAGATGACCCAAGAATGAACACCAAACAGCATTTGGAAGCTGTAACAATGTGTTAACAGGTTGTGTAAATTGTACACTTTCTACAATAGTGAGGTTATGGAAAAGTACTAGTAGACAGGTGAAGTTGATGGGTCGGCCATGTGCACAGTGTGTCCTGACATTCGGTAGACTTTCCGCTCCTTCCTCTCCCATCAACTTCACCGGGGTCCTGTTACGTTTTCCGCAGCTTCACTGTAATGGTAAGGTCATGTTTTACCCTTCTGGCCACTTCCCTCCTTGCAACATCCTGCTAATATATTAATGCAGCTTGCTAACACTCTTTGGTGCTAATTTTCTGAAGAAAATCAAATAACAGTAATAAATTAAGCGTGTTATATTTTTTTTTATCCCAAAGCGCAGTAGTGCACATTTTCCTGATAAAATAACATTTTAAGTGTCTTAACGACACATTACCAGAAAAAAATCATATTTCCACCAATGTAGCGTTGACAATCCTCTCAAATCATACCCTACCCGTTCGCATTTGGAACTATAGTGAAAATGTGATACCATATTATCACACAAGACCTACATAAACCTATGGGGTCAAGACGGAAAACACCTTCAGACACTCGAATATTTAGAAAACTTTTAACATTGTTGCACGGTCACTGACAATCCTGATTAACATCGGTCATGAAAAGTAGTGCCGGAAGCATAGTACACATGTGAAGGATGTCAAACCATGGAGGTCCCACCACATCCATAATTTGTCCTCCCGTGTATGTTCATTGTGATTGTCCGTGCAGCTTATTATAACACTGTCATCGTCTTGGCAGTTGGCTCATCATCCTCCTCCTCCTCGTTGGATGTAAGAGCCTCTTGATGAGGAAGGCATATTTCTTCCTGGTAGCTTTGGCGTATGGCTCGCCAAGCAACATACTCTGCGGCGTTGCCTTTCATATGACATACACGCGAGGGTAGTCCACAGTAACGACATAATAAGCAGCCAGCATGACCGATTGAGCATTCAATGGTGTTCATGTGCAATGTTGTCAACATTGTGTCCCTAACAAGATAAATGTCACGGAGACCGTCATCCTGGGTGAATGTTTCCAGGTGCAGTGGTCATCCTGCACCTATGGTTAAGAAGCCGTTCACCTCCGAGTCAGGAACATTCTACAAATTAAGCACAATATATTTAATTGTACACCATGTAGTACGAATAAATATATTATTATTATTATAACGTACAATATTACCATGTATGTGGGCACTTCAAGGGTAATCTAAACTGTTCACTATATATTATAAAAATATACAATAACATCCCATTAGACTGTTCCCTACAGACGTACTTTGGTATAGATATTAACTTTTGCTCTTATATCTGAATATACAACACCCCTCTCACCAGGGTTGTCTGATTTAAATCTTGATTAAAAAACAAGTAATAAAAAAATCATTGATTGTTTTTATTTCGAATTTTTTAATGTCTGGTTTATATAAATACAACACCAATAAAAGCTATGTTCTTACATGAATCTCAAAAATTTTATGTATGTTTTCTAATACAAATAGTAACAAGCACACACATTTATTTGCAATATGAAAGCCGCTAACTGTTGTTTTAATAAGACTCACTTGGCTTTCTTTCCTTGGGAAATCATTTCCAGTCGGCACACAACGTCGGCACGAGGTTGATTATTAGTTGTATATACGTTGCGAGGTCGAACAACATAAATACAACGTCTTTACAGCGTCTTGTCATCAACGTCCAATTATCCGGTAGATGTCACTTGCCGTAACATCACTAGCTCTGGGATTTGAGATTCTGCACTACGACATGATCGACGCCTGACACCTTTCACCTAAAAACAACGTATAATGCTGCATTCTACGTATATATTCATGATAATCAGATCAATATTGTACAAAAAGTGTTTTGTATTTTTAGAGCAGAATATATAATAAATAAAATAGGTATGAGAAAGTGACTCTACGTCAAAATAACAGCAGAGGTGAAGAATGTAAGCATTTCGGTGACGTTACAACTTCGGGTGAACAGGCTACTTGATATGTAGGTGAGTTATTCTGGTTGGGGTAATTGTTGCTATACTTATATGCCATGTTGAAACAAAAATATGAAGAAACCTTTGCACAAGGTGTCGATAATTTAAATCACTAACCATGGTTTCATCGACGAGTGTAAATACATTGTTAGAAAACTTGTTTTAGTTAAATTCTGACTATTATTAACCATTGAAAAGGCGTTCCAAAAAGACGCCACCACATAATCATGCTAATCATATTCTGTTGTGCAATGCAAAGCGTGTGTCGAATGTTAACATCAAGTTACTGATGTGCCTGTAACTCAGATTTAGCCAGACCGCATTTTATGTAGCTAGTGAACGTGACTCTGTTGACTAGTGCTTAACGTCGTACATGCAAAGCATACGACTAGTAAAGCAATCATAATTATTTATCATGGCGGCCGCCAAAACAGTTTCTGGGATTTCTCTTCGAAAATATTGACAAATTCACCGGTTTGAGCCCCGTAATACCGCCGACCATTCTGTCCAACCACTCGGCTGACAACGCAGGACATGTTGAATCAATGCTGGCCAAATTCATGTCCGGCATTGTTTTGAGCATTGCTATATGAGCATTGTGTTACTAATACGTATGATAAACTGCATACATTTATTGAAATATTGCCAAGTAGCAGCATTCCCTTACCTTTTCCTGCACTATTTGTGGATGCAGTGGTGTTTGAAGCGTGTGATGCTGGAGTTTCCGCTGCTGGATGCTTGGAACTCGGGCCTGCTGTGACATCGACTTCTGCAGGGACATGGCCAGTTGAGACGAGATGTGGCAATCGCTACAATCGATTGAAAATTCACTATTGTTGGGAATCGGTTTGATTTTCATATTCGATCATCGGTTTGGCCAAATCGATCGATGACCGATTATATTAATCGGTTCGCGGGCGGCCATTGTCACAACGAAATAAGCAAAATTACATCATGCCACCAGATGATAGCCGACTCGTTGCATGTCCCTGTGTCCAATAAGGGAAATGTAGCCATACATGTTAGCAAAAAAATTATTCAAATATGTTGAAGAAAATAATTTTTATAATTTTAACTTGACAAAGATTGTCCGGGCAGGTTCTTCGCACCAAGTCGTTTGTCGTGCCAGAGCCAGTGGTGACAGCACGAATGCGCGCCAGCAACTGGCTAAATCTCACATAAAAAACCTGCAAAATAAGCTTAACTGTCTGAACTAGTAGAATATCCTCATTCAATGTTAATAGCAGGCAATTCGACGAAATATTGATGCAAAAACTTGAACTAATATGAACAGATTAAAAGATCGCAAAAAGAAATGGCGACCGGACCAAACTAAGAGCTCTGGTGTCGATAACACGTGTTTCATGGTGTATCCTGCTAAAATTAATACGTGAGACGTCATTGTATTCTTTTTCACAATGCTATATATAAAAATGTATTATATATATTCAAATGTATTGCATTAAATTGTTATATTATAATTTAATATAATGTACATTAAATGAATGTCGACTGTCTCTGAAAGATTGTTTGTTGATGTGGTGCTGACTGTTGTGAATAAAACACTGTCATACAAAACATGTTCGTGGTCAGTTAAATGTGCCTCCTCAATTTGATTTTTGCTCCTATCATTTCTAATGAATTTTCCGAAAATTCAAACCTACCTAGTATCCTCTACGACATGTTGACTTGTTTGTGCAACTTCTGTATGTATTTTTTGTGAAATCGTCAAACAAACTATTAAATTATTTAATTCTGCATGCAGAAGTTATTGTAGTGAAAATGAAATTTGATAACTTTGTGATGTGATCGGCGAGAGGATGGAAGTCGCGCCCGTGGTCAGCCTTGACCCCATGAAGTGTTTGCCGTTTTGGATATCAACTATTTTGAGCCTTACCATATTTAACGACTAAAGTCAATTATTTTGATGACTCGAACAAAATACGCATTTTTTTATTAAACAGACTACGGGTATTACTTAAACTATTCGCAAACTACATATTAAGACATCAACGAACCGCATTAGGCCAAATCAATTGAGGATGCAGTTTTAATATTGGTGAGGGAAGAAATGTCGTATTCGATATATGGGACAAATAAATTATTAATGCAATCGATTGTAGCTACTTGTTAAAATCACGATTGCGACGAAAGGTACTTAGAATATCAGTGGAGTCCATTATAAAGGTAAAATTGTAAATAGTCGTCAAAACAATCACGATTACTACGATGTTTTCATATTTAGGCCTATCACATTGCAATAATAGTCAATGCAACTGTGACATCAGCGAGTAAAGCCATTTGTTACTGATTGTTCTCTACATCCAGTCAATATATTAACATTGGTTGAGTCACCTGCTTGTAACCGCATGAGGGTTGTGGCAGGAAGTGGGAAGTTAGTCCTAGACATTGGCGGGAGGTGGTACCTCAAATTTGGCTGGCGGTTGATCCCAAAAACAGATGGGAAGTTGTCTACAAAAACAGGTGGAAGAATGACGTTCCTAGCCTGGAGTCGTTCCACTAGTTCAGTACGAAATGATCCTTGTGTTCAACGAAAACGGCCATTCACATGCACAACTGGTAACAATAATGCTATATGTTATGATGCATACTTCTTGGTCTGCCGCCTATTTGCTTATCTTCTTCACACCCTAGTTTGTGCCCAAGGCCTCTTGTTCTGTCGCCTAGCTGATAATTATGATATTAAATGTTTACACGTGCATAGTCAGAACGTTTAGGAAATAATTCGAAAGCGACTCCCTCTAGCGAACACTTAGTACATCAAATTAAGTTGTGTGAAGAGATATGAAGAGTTGTTTATGAAGAATTGTTTATGTAGAGATTTCTGGCTACCCGTTGTCCCGAGCATTGGAACCGGGTTATTCAGTTTTGTATATTTATATTTTGATAGGCCAAACACGTCCATGATTTGGAGTAGCCTTTTTAATAGACTCGTTTTATTTGTTATGTTATTGAAAACAATCTCCCTTTCTATGATTAATCTACATAATTATTACTTTCTGAATCCGCAATAAATCATATCTCGCTTCACCTGGCGTTCTTGACCGACGTATTATGGAAAACAAAAACTCACCAACGGCTGAGACGGTATGCCCATGCGTACAACGTAAGGAATTGTGTGTGTTTGTAATTATATAGTTTTTTGTTTTATTGCTATGGTGTATATGCTTTGATGAGCTGTGTGTGAAGGTGTGGCGCGATATGCGAGACGAGTAGATGTGGCGCAGCTGGATGTGTGTGTGTGTGTGTGTGTGTGTGTGTGTGTGTGTGTGTGTGTGTGTGTGTGTGTGTGTGTGTGTGTGTGTGTGTGTGTGTGTGTGTGTGTGTGTGTGTGTGTGTGTGTTTGTGTGTGCATTAGATCAACACATGTCTTTCATTAAACGTGGTACAAGATTGTGTACCTGTTTTGTACAATTATCTATTATCTAAAAACACGCAATACTAGCAACTAATTGTGTACTCTGTATAATTAAGAAATTTCCTCTTTACAACCGAACACAATCTGTCATGGTATCTATTTTTATTATCCTACGTACTAACCATTACAAGTCCGCAGCTACATGGACAAAATCACGTTACGGACTGTGCCGGACTAACAATGTAAGGGTCTGGTCACTTTTTGTGCGGATCCTAACCGAATATTGACAATTGGTATTGCCAAGGAGGTAGCCTAGTACCTTAACGTTTATTCAACTATGTTTGATAATAATAAAAGATAACGCGTACAATGGCAAGCACGAATAACAACAATTACAATGACATACCAGAAAAAAATATCAGAAAAAACAACATAAATTTAAGAGGTTTACATGTTTTGTACTGACCACGTCAATACACTTACCTATTATCTAAAAACACGCAACACTAACAACTTAGACAAATGACGGCAGTTTTTCTGTGTGAATCATTTATCCTAACCAACATTCACCCAGTAAGCACAAAGGTCATGCAAACATATTCCATCAAAGTTAGAATGACCAGACAACATGTTTTAAAGTGCAGGAGTTTAAAGTGTTCCACAGAGATGGATTGAACCATGTAGCATGAATAACTTCAGGCGGCATAAAACATATAAGTAAAATGCGTAACATGCGTGGCCATGAAATATGCAAAATGTGTCACACGCGAGCATTTTTTATTTTCTAAGCGGGAAAATGAGTAGTTTTGTTAACTGAAATATATTTAAATGCAAACACATACGTATGTGTGTCACACATACGCGTGTCACACATACGTATGTGTGTCACACACATACGTATGTGTGTCACACAGCACTATTATTGCTTTAACTGTAATGTTTTGAAAACTTTTTTATTTTCACTAACGGTATGTTTAATTTTTGACCGTTTTATTTAAATGACTGTCAAATTACACCATCCGGACAAGATTGCGGGTGAAAACAATATGTACGACAACGTTGTGATTATTCACTCGGCGGCATTGAGATATTCATCAATTACTTCTGCCACGGTCTCAGTTTCATCTCGACTTTCTTGAGCGAGTACGTGTTTCCATGCCAGCTATGCCAAATGACGCCTTTGCCGCGTGCAGTGTTTGCGCCACCAAGGTACAGGCCATTCAAGTTGGAATCATGACAGTTTGTATACCACCAGGCTCCCTTGTACAGTTGTGCACAGGACACACCGGCCAAGTCATTGTCACGGTCATTCGTGCTGAACGCCCTGCCAGCATGCCCTGTGAGTGAATCTCCTGCAGCATAAACGATGTCATCAACCCGCTAGAATCGTTCAATGTGACCATATCACAGAGCACATTATGATTGGACCAACACTGTTTTCGTTATTGTAATGTTAATGCAGGAAAGGTATTAAAATGCATTTATACCCTGCTGATGCTTAATGTTGATACCTTGCAGATGCGTAATGGCAGAAACCTGACCTTGTTTGCTACAGGAACACACAAAGAGTAACTGTTGTTAATAAATGCATCGTGATAATAAAATACATGTATCGATGAGAAAATAGCTGGTACAAATATGTTCATCGAGAAAAATATCATATATGTGTAAATCGATGAGATATAGCTTAATCATCAATACAAACTAGCTCATCGAGAAAAGCAATTATTAAATGACATGTAAAAGTAGCAAAGGTGGGGCGATCATTTATCCCACAGTACATAATCATGATAACACGGTACGCAACACGAGAACATTGGTGGTAGAAAGGGGAGGATGGTGGGAGGAAAAACGTCCAATGTGTTGCTTCACGAAAACACGACTTGCATCAGCGAAGTTTGCAACACAAAGGGAAAGACACACAAACTAGAATGAACGTATACCACGTATAACATATACATATAAGTTTGTTTACATAAAAGAAGAATTTCGAGATATTTGTGGAGATCGCTAAATGTTTCATGAAATTCAAATTGAGATATATCAAAAAATAAAAAAATCCGATGGAGCTTGGGTAACCTTTCTCTTTACCTTACGGCTATGACACAACCGTTGTCTTTTAAAATTGTTCTTTACAATAATTACAAAGTTGATGTGTTAGTCTTTGGGGTAGCCCCAAAATACCAACCATCATGTATTTCATGTATGAAATATGTTGTAAACATATTTTTTATATAGACTCATTTCTTTTAAAGCGCGTATGATATAATTACAATCGATAACAGTAATTGTAGGGAAAATTATTTTCAGCAAACGCAGAAAACAGACATATTTCGCGGCATCGATGGTTTCAAACGGAATTAACCCTTTTCGAAAGGAAACTCCATGATCGCGGAAAACGGACGGAATCGAAGGTTTGAAGCAGAACTTAACACCTCACACTAAAATTCCAGATTGTGTAAATGACATTATCAATACATAAGTATGTTTTCTCGACATCGAGGACGAACCGTAGCATTTAAACATCGTGAAGCCGAACTAAGCAAGAGTCGTGCAACCGCCTTGCATTCTTTTTGTACAGGTCTCACGTACAATTTTAACTTGCGTACAACTAAAACTTGTTTAACATCACTGACTTTATGATAATATTTTCCTTATATAAATATATAAATAAAAAAATAAAAATAAATATATATATATATATATATATATATATATATATATATATATATATATATATATATATATATATATATATATATATATATATATATATATATATATATATATGTATATATATATATATATATGTATATAACTTTCTCACAGTAACAATAATTACCTTTTTAAGTATTTACAAAGTAAATTTGCATTTTTTTTAAGAAAGGCGCATATTTACATGCTGGATGATGCACAACCTAGGTTCCACTAGGCAAGGTCAATACCATACGTACTTCCAGATAAAGTTGAAGCTGTGCTATGCAGACGGGAACAAGAGGACATTATAAGGAAGTTAGACCACATTGATTGGTCTGCTCCGATATTGGTGGTGCCCAAAGCGAACAAAACGGTGAGAACCTGTGGAAATATCAAGGTAATCACCAATCTGAATGTTGAATTAGAACATTACCCATTACGCAATGTGGAAGATCTTTACGCGTCACTATCCGATGGTCAAATGTTCAGTCAACTTGACATATTACACACCAGCAGTTGGAGCTAAATACAGAGTCACAACACTATATATCACATCCTGAATGGATAGATCATGTCGTATGCCATACGGGGTAAGTAGTGCACCACGTATCTTCCAGTCGGCTATGTATCACATCCTGAAGGGATAGATCATGTCGTATGCCATGCGGGGTAAGTAGTGCACCAAGTATCTTCCAGTCGGCCATGTATCACATCCTGAAGGGATAGATCATGTCGTATGCCATGCGGGGTAAGTAGTGCACCAAGTATCTTCCAGTCGGCTATGTATCACATCCTGAAGGGATAGATCATGTCGTATGCCATGCGGGGTAAGTAGTGCACCACGTATCTTCCAGTGGGCTATGTATCACATCCTGAAGGGATAGATCATGCCGTATGCCATACGGGGTAAGTAGTGCACCACGTATCTTCCAGTGGGCTATGTATCACATCCTGAAGGGATAGATCACGCCGTATGCCATACGGGGTAAGTAGTGCACCACGTATCTTCCAGTTGGCTATGTATCACATCCTGAAGGGATAGATCATGTCGTATGCCATACGGGGTAAGTAGTGCACCACGTATCTTCCAGTTGGCTATGTATCACATCCTGAAGGGATAGATCATGTCGTATGCCATACGGGGTAAGTAGTGCACCACGTATCTTCCAGTTGGCCGTGTATCACATCCTGAAGGGATAGATCATGTCGTATGCCATGCGGGGTAAGTAGTGCACCACGTATCTTCCAGTCGGCCATGTATCACATCCTGAAGGGATAGATCATGTCGTATGCCATGCGGGGTAAGTAGTGCACCACGTATCTTCCAGTCGGCCATGTATCACATCCTGAAGGGATAGATCATGTCGTATGCCATGCGGGGTAAGTAGTGCACCACGTATCTTCCAGTCGGCCATGTATCACATCCTGAAGGGATAGATCATGTCGTATGCCATACGGGGTAAGTAGTGCACCACGTATCTTCCAGTTGGCTATGTATCACATCCTGAAGGGATAGATCACGCCGTATGCCATACGGGGTAAGTAGTGCACCACGTATCTTCCAGTTGGCTATGTATCACATCCTGAAGGGATGGATCATGTCGTATGCCATACGGGGTAAGTAGTGCACCACGTATCTTCCAATGGGCTATGTATCACATCCTGAAGGGATAGATCATGTCGCATGCCATACGGGGTACGTAGTGCACCAAGTATCTTCCAGTTGGCTATGTATCATATCCTGAAGGGATAGATCATGTCGTATGCCATACGGGGTAAGTAGTGCACCAAGTATCTTCCAGTTGGCTATGTATCACAACCTGAAGGGATGGATCATGTCATGTCCTTGCAAGTTGAAACTTTAATCACGGCTGAGTCGGAGCAAGAACATCTCCATGTTTTGGATGAAGTACTCAAACGTATTTACAATGTGGAGTTCGTGCATATCTGGCGAAATGTTCATTTGCTCAGACATCAGTAGAATAACTGTGTCATCCAATGGATGCGGACGTCACTAATCCGACATATGAGAAGTATCTTCCAGTCGGCTATGTATCACATCCTGAAGGGATATATCATGCCGTATGCCATACTGGGTAAGTATTGCACCAAATATCTTCCAGTAGGCCACATATTTCATCCTGAAGGGATAATAATAATTAATAATAATAATTGACTTCTATGGCGCCTATGTCCTCAGGAACCTGAGCTCAGAGGCGCAGCAAAACAGAATCAGTAGGCGTAATCGTAGACAGGGACGCGCAAAAGTCAGTATCAGAACGAGGGACAACCGAACATTTATGTTGGGAACGCAATTTGGAATAAATATGTATTGAGTTTTTTTCGGAAAATAGCAGTAGTTTCAGATATTTTCAAAGCGATAGGGAGTTCATTCCAGACCCTAGGCGCAGCGACAGAGAAAGCACGTTTACACAAGTTAAGTTTTGTTTTAGATACAATAAGTTGTTGTGAAACTGATGATCTTAGCTGCCTAGGGATATTTGAAAGATGCAGGAGACTAGCCAAGTAGGATGGTTGTTGTATAGATAGAGCACGATATGCAAGAGTGGACAGCTTAAAATTAATTCGATAAGAAACTGGAAGCCAGTGTAACGGTTTAAGTAGTGGTAGTGACGGTGAAAACCGAGGCGCCCTGAGAACCACACGTGCCAGACAATTTTGTACTCGTTGCAGTTTAGCCAAGTCTCTTTTAGCAATGTCGTTTAGTAGTGAATTGCAATGGTCAAGACGGCTGCTAATTAGTGCCGTTGATATTGTTTTAGCAGTAGATATAGATATGTGACGCCGAATTCGACGAAGATCACGAATATGATAGAAACAGGATTTACATACTTGAGAGATATGCTGGCGAAAGTTGAAGTCACTGTCAAAGGTAACACGTAGATTGCGAACAGTATCTGATGGGAATGTATCACTGCCAAGCAGTTTAACTGGAAAATAGTTGATGACTTTATTTCGTTGTTGTTTAGTGCCAATAATAATAAGGTATGTTTTATCTGGTTTAAGCTTTAGCTTACTTGATTCCATCCACGACAAGATATCAGTAAGACAATCACTTAAAGTCGAAAGAGATTCTTGTACATTTGATTGTGAAAGTCATATGTAAACCTGTGTGTCATCAGCATAAAGGTGATGACTGAGATTACGATTAGCAATAACTTGGCTGAGCGATGTAGCATATAAGCTGAACTGAACAGGGCCAAGGACGGATCCTTGTGGCACTCCAAATGGTAGATGTTGTGGGCTAGATAATGTGCCAGATATGTTAATACTTTGATATCTGTCTTATAAAAATTATTTGAACCACCGAAGAGCTGGGCCAGAAATTCCAAAATATCTATGGAGGCGTTGTAAAAGGATTGAATGATCAATTGTATCGAAAGCAGCTGAGAGATCAAGTAAAGTGAGTGCGGTGACTTTGCCATTGTCCATGTTATCAACTATATCATTGTGTATCTTGCTAAGAGCTGTTTCGGTAGAGTGGAATCGTTTATGTGCAGACTGTAGATCATTTGATAAGTGATGGTTGTAAATATGCTCATGAAGGCGATTAGCAACTACAGTTTCCAATATTTTTGACAGAAAACTTTGCAGTTCTTGATAAGTGGACCGAAGCTATTGAACAGGGAGACAGCATTGACACAATTTACCTTGACTTCGCCAAAGCGTTCAACACGGTCCCACACCAGAGACTACTAGTCAAACTCAAAGGTTATGAGATATGTGGCAAAATGCTACAGTGGACTGCAACCTTATTGGATGGAAGACGCCAACGTGTCATCATCAATGGTAGCAAATTTTCGTGGACCCCCTTCACGAGCGTCATTCCGCAAGGGAGTGTACTTAGCCCAATCCTCTTTGTATTCTACATTAACGACATGCCAGAGGTGTTCACATGTTTGCCGATGACACCAAAATCTACAGACAAATCACCACTCAGTCTGACCAAGAGACACTACAGGCAGACATAAAATAACTACAAGAGTGGTCCAAAAATGGCAACTACGATTTAATGAAGAGAAACGCAAAGTTATGCATTTAGGGCGAAACAACCATAAATATGAATATGTTATAGCCAGCAGTGGAACTAATGCCACCCTGGGGGAGACCACAAACGAGAGAGACTTGGGGATGCAAGTGGACCGGGAACTAACGTTTGACCAACATGTGGAGTTAAGAGCAAATAAGGATAACAAGATGCTCGGGCTTATTAGAAGGTCGTTTACATTCTTGGATGGACCAACAGTAAAGAAGCTATACTCAAGTCTGGTCAGACCTATTCGAGAATATGGAAAAGTTACCTCGGCCCCAACATTCAAGAGAGACCAAAGGATACTTAAAAATGTACAACGAAGAGCAAAAAAGCTTATTACAGAACTTAAGACAACTTCCCACTCATGTGCACAAACTACAGTAAAGACCAGCTAAAAGGCTATTAGCCTAAAAGAGCTGAAGAGGATATATGTATGTATATGTATGTAATAGCAACAACCGTCACCTTTGCAGTGATGTTCGGTAGGCGGCGCTACTGTTAATATAACAGGAGCTAACGCTCGATTCATAGAAACCCTAATGAAACATCGCTCAATAACAAGTCATCTTGGACACAACTAACATTGATTTTGTGAATCTCAGGACTATGGCGTATATCGTTTTGATTATTCCGGAAATAGAGCGTTTGACGCTGCCTGGGAGCATGAGTTTTTGTTTTGCTATCGCGAACATGACCAAAAAGCGATGTGTTTGATATGCAGAGAAATCGTTGCTGATTTGAAACGCTATAACGTGAAACGGCATTACGATTCGAAGCATAAGAAGTGCTTTGACGGTGCATATATGGAAAAAGACGAACGCATGAAGGAGTTCAAGAAACGATTTGATGCATACTTGGGCGAGACGAAGAGAGTATCTGTGTTTACAGACACTTCAAGCCATCTTAATGAAGCCAACTATCGCATCTGTTACTTACTCGCTCAACACCAAGTGCCGCTTACTCACGCATAATTGTTCAAGAAGACTTTCATGGTCAGTGCCGAAGTTCTGTTCGTTGGTTTTCAGAACAAAGATAAGATCCTGCAACAGATTGAGAAACTGCCACTTTCACCAACACATGTGCCCGTCGATGTGATGAGTTGAGTGTTAACATTTTCACGCAGCTGGTGACTAAGTTGCGAGCCTGTCCTGCTTTTTCACTTGCTCTCGTCGAATGCACTGAAAAAAGTGACACGGCACAGCTGATAGTATCTGTGCCGTATTTCAACGAAGGTGTATCAGAAGGCTTCCTGTGCCTGATCCCATTGAAGGGCACAACGACAGTGCGGGACTTTTGCAGTGCGCTATTGAAGTTCGGTGACGAAAATGATTTGACGTGGGAAAATTTGGTTTATCTGTGTACAGATGGCGCGCCCAGCATGCTTGGCCGTATGATATCATACGAATATACAGCACCATCCTTCGCATTGACTGCATTCATTGTGCTGACTTCTCTTGCGTTGTTTAGAAAATGTTTCCATGTTCTACTTGTAGAGTACCATATTGTTTAGCCTGGCAAAGCAGATAATAAAAGCAATATTTGTGCACTGTATTTTTCCGTCCTTAAAAGCTGTGGCCCGCCTGAACATAGCACTCCAAATGTTGGCCCTCGTCCCAAAACGTTTGCTGATCCCTGCTTAAGCGGAAGCATTATTAGATTTTGGTATGAGACCGTAACCTACAGCCAAACAAAAGTAAACATGCTTTAGCTCATGTTGGGTCAGATAGTGAACGTCTGCCCAATTATCTTCAGAAGCACACTAGTGAAAAGCTCTATCTCGATAGAATATATCTGGCAAAGTCGTTCGCTTCCATTCTGGCACTTGATTTGGCCTATATTCGGATGGACCCAGAAGAACATCCTGAAGATTTATGGAAACGACTCGGGGCATTCGTGGAATACAACCTACTACGAAACAACGGCATATTCCACCACGGTGAGGTCATTGTGGACGACGAAGAAACTCCAACATCAGATAACCTTGTCGTTCTCACATGGCTGATATTAGTTTGAACTGTGAATGATGAACTGTTGCATCGATTTCACTCTCATGAACCGCTTATCTTTTACTAGTCTATAATAAAACGTGTTTCCTCCGAAGTCTGCAAACACGTTGCTTCGTGTTAATAATGTAGAATCATAATAAATTTTTCACGTGTTTTATGCGTACGTGCGTTCGCGTCCGCGTTAAATGAGTGTACACATTTATGCATGGCTACACACATACTTGCATGCCTGCACGCACGAATATAACACGTATACGGGTGTACAAGTTTTGTGTAATTACCTGCCGTTCCATTGTACGCGCCAAGTGAAAGTCTGTAGTTGTGGTTTTCGTCGGTAACCGCGAAACTCGAGTAAACAGCATATCTGGTGGCGCCCTCGAAGTCTTCCAGGTCGATTCTTAGAGTGTAATGTTTTTGTGCAGTAAAGGCGTGCAGATATTCATTGCCTAAAACATATAAAGTTTATCTCTGCAACGTAAACTTCACAAGTTAGTTTTGCCGTTCCGCTGCTGCCTGCTTGGATTGTATATATCGCTCTACCAAAGTGTGACGTAATGACAGAATGTGTGCAACACATTAGTTTTAATACTTTTTTGAAAACGCTACTCGTAACTCTAATAGATTTTGTCACAGAAACGCGCAGTTTCGTATCAAAAGCACCACACATTGAAGAAAAACATAAAAAGCACACAAATGTTTAGTTTGCATATGTGCAACAGGAAAACAATTAGGTGTACAAACATGACATTTAGAAGTAAAGTAAATGGAAATTTATGCCCTGGTGATGCGGTTGACTGTGACAAAGTCTGACTGATAATAAACACACCTCACCTAATGAAGCTCCATGCCTTCAAGACAAATCTTTAATACCTTGAATAAATATGTTTTTCCTCATTGTTTTCATGTATAGTAAAGATGGCAATACACATACAATACACAAACTGAAAACTCATATATACAAATTTAAATATAACTGTCAATATATATATATATATATATATATATATATATATATATATATATATATATACATATATATATATATATTTGCGCGTGCGTGCGTGCGTGCGTGCGTACATGCGTGCGTGTGTGTGTGTGACCACTCCAACATACATGTTTTATTACTGTATGGTTAATGTATCAGTCATGAGGATCATCTAAGAATTGCACCATTTCTGAAGTTGTAGAAACAGACGCCCTCTACCGAACAATTATGTCGAAAGGCTACTTTCATCCTCGCAGAGACAGTCGTTAGAATTGGTCATGTGGTTGGACCATCGCGAATCAAGTTACGTCGTGTTCAAATGTGTAGATGTGTGAATATAGTTGTAATATACGAAGTCAGTTTAATAAAACAGTTGCGTACTTTTGTTAAAATCATCGAAAAAATTGACTTTGATCAGTATATGTGGATAACTTGCAAGTGTGAATATCTTGCTATTGTATGTGGAGCCACATAATTTTTACCAAAGCTAAATAACAAATTTGTACAACTAAGCAAGCATAACGCTTTTTTCGCGAAATGATTCTCAGACAAGACGAGCCCAACAAAATATTTATTCGATGAAGATCCAAAATCGACCATAAGATATGTTGCTTCTAGTTGATATCAGTTTTACTGTGAGATACGTTTCAAGCAATATGTAGAAATGTATAGCTAATGTATTTTTTTCTAATGTGAACTTCTGCTCGTCAGTGTTTTTCGTTGTGCAGCATTATTGAAATCACACGTATTTTTGTTTTTCTTGCTATGCCAACAGTTTGAGGGGATTTGAGTTTAATCGTTCACCCACCTAACCAGAATTCGCCAGACACGTTGCCGAATCCTTCCTTATAGCTGTCCCAGTCGCGATAGAAGTCGACAGAAGCGTCCTGGCGCCGCTGGAACACCTACACGCAAAAGCGAACACCTACACGTGACAACTAACACGTACACGTGACAATGAACAATTGCATGAAATGTTCGTTACATCCCCCGTGCCAACTTCAGAGCAAGGATCTGCACGGAAAAACTTGTGCAGAACCAAAACTTGCCATCTCAAATGGATCGCGGGTGGACATTTAATGATGATGATGATGCAGACCTTGTAATTGATTGGATGTCTTGGCCTTCTGCTTCTGACAGTAATGAACTCGCTTAGTGCACTTTCAAAAAGCAGATGACACATCATAGGTGTTTCTTGGAAAAGGTATGTGATTTTTTTTGTGTCAATGCAAATTGTGCATAAATATATGCAATAATTCTGGCGATGATGCTGTGTGTTATGCATAACACGATGGGGAAGAGGATGAAGAGCTTGTGCAAGTTATTTACGTAAACCATTAGAACATATTGATTCTCGATATCAACAAAACTTCGTTTTAGCTTTTTCAGCCGTTTATGTAAATATATGAATAAATGTGCATGATTTACACTCAAAACAAACAAAACAGTTTGCTTAAGCCTAGATTTAAGGAGACACCTAATATTACCACTAATTGACATTGATGGCACATCATTGAGGACTTTTATAATATTGAGGTGGAACGTTTGTAGTAAATAGTTTAAATAATTTAATTAAATTGAGACAGAACCCTGCATAATGCAACTAAATATAGGACTTTAGCCAGGATTGTTTGATTGATAGTAAACTTTCAGCGGATACAAACCACGACGCCATAGAATAAAAAAATATAATGTGACCACCTTACCAGCCAACCGCCGCCGTCTGTCGTCATGTCGCAGTAGACCTTAATGGTCTTATTGGCCGTGACCAGAGGGGTGTCGTACACGCCACTCGCCGAGTGACCTTCCATCTTCAGTTCAGCGCAGTCGGTCGCAAACGGTCTTGGTATTATAGGTGCTGTCGTACGTACACACGTCTTGCTCAAGTCGCGCAGATCTGAATTTTTCGAAATAAATATTTTTTCATCAGACAATCAAGTCTACCAAAGCACGACTGTTACAACCAGTAATGTAATAAATCGACAGGTAATGTAACAAATCGACAGGTAATGTAATAAATCGACAGGTAATGTAATAATCGACCGGTAATGTAATAATCGACCTGTAATGTAATAAACAGACCGGTAATGTAATAATTTACCGGTAATGTAATAAATCGACCGGTAATGTAATATAAACGATGAAAAAATTATGTTGACGATGATGATGAAGATGATAAATAGTAATGGTGATGATGAATATGAGGAGAAATATGAAGATAATTAAGGGTTTATCCTAGTGATGATGATTATGAGTATGATAATGATTACTATGATGAAGGCAACTACGTCATCCAAATCAGCCTATTCGTCCTGCTCCTCAACATCCTAATGTTCACCCACTCGACGTTTACTAAAGTATACTTAAAATGAGATTCTCAGAACGATTCATCGGCTTGTTTTCTGAGAGGACATATGTACTGCCGTTTATGTATTCTCCTAGATAGCATACGGCAATAATAATAATTGATGTGGGCAAACGATATATTCGAATCAGGCAGGGTAGCCGAGAAGACGAAAATGAAGGGGTCCTTAAAAGTAACGTCTCTAAGCATCTCAAATGTAAGGTATCATTTAAACAAACTAACAAGCTGATAGTTTCAAACAAATTAAGGTGTCATATCGTAAAATAAAGAGGTCTCCCAAAAAAGTGAAGGGAACGTTAAACAATATGTAAGGGGTCATTACAAAAAATCAACTAGCTGATCATCTCAACAAATTAAGAGATCATATCATAGAATTAAGGGTCATATCAAAATACACATATAACGAGTAATCAAAATGCAAACTTAAGGTTTTTAAACAAAGTACTAAGGAATCATGTCATAAAGAAAACTGTAAAATGTGATTTATAAAAAAAAACATAATCAGCTGATCGTCGCGATAACTTAAATGATCATCTCAAAACATTAATGGGTCATGTAATAAAAGAAATTAATCTTGTCGAAAAGTAAAGGATAATTTCAAAAAGTGTAAGGGATCATTTAAAAAACTGATGTAGCTGATTTTCTAAAACATATGGATTCATCTCAAAAAAATAATGGGGCTTCTCGAAAAGGTAATGGGATAACAAAACATGCAAGCGGTCATTAATAATAAACTACCTTACCTAATCGTCTCAATAAATTAAGGGATCATCTTAAACATTAAAAGGTCACCTTATACAATAAAGGGTTCTTCTAAAAAAGTTAAAGGATCATTTAGAAAACGAACTAGCTGTTCGTCTCAATAAACACGAAGATCATCTTAACACATTAAAGGGTCATCTCACAAAATAAAGTGGTCTTCTCAAACAATTAAAGAATAATATAAAACAATCGAGGCGTAGATTAAATAGAACTAGCTGATCGTCTCAACGCATTCAGGGATCATCTTAAAACATTAAGAGGTCTTCCAATAACATAAAAGGGTCTTATCAAAAAAGTTAAGGTGTCGGTTTCTGAGGTTTCACAATAAATGTAAATGTTCATTAAAAAAGAATTAACTGATCAGTAAATTAAAAGATCATCTTAAAACATTAATGGGTCAAAGGGTATTCTCAAAAAGGTTAATGGATCTTTTAAAAAAATGTACGTGTTTATTAAAATGAACTAGCTGATCGTCTCAACACATTAAGGGATGATCTCAAAACATTAAGTGGTCACCTCATAAAATAAAGGGGTTTTCTCAAAAAAGGTTCATTTAACATTTTTTAATATTCATTAAAGAGAACAAGCGCCATCTGTCGAAAACGTGGAAAACTAGTTATAGAGATAAACAGGAACTCGCTACGTATGTTCATCGGCAACAATGGCGCGGCCCATGAAATGCGCTTGTTGGATGTTCAACAAGCTTTTTTAATAAACCACTTGTTCATTGTAGTTGCAAATGGTTAGTTTGTATTCATTCTTTTAGGTGCAGAACCCAAAAAAAATTGCCTGTTATTTCCATTGAAGGGATAATACAGCAAAATATTAAATTAAGGGGTACATTTAATACTTACGGCATTAAGAGGTAATCCCTAAAACTAAAGAATTAAAAAGTGATCACTTCAAAACGTAACATAAGAGGATAACCTTTTAGATGGCCCTCTTATTAAATTTTTAGATGACTCCTTAATGGTATGATGACCCTCTTAACTTTTTCAGATGATGAGCTAGTTACTTTGTGACCCTTTTTCAAAATGATTCCTTAATTTATTTAAAAATCCGATTAATTTATTTAAGATAACCCCTTACATTTTAGATGTGTCCCTATAATTTACTTGATGACCCCTTAAGTTTGTGTTTTTTTATGACTCCTTACATGTTTAGAGTTCCCTTAATTATATGAAGCGACCGCTTCATTTCATAAAGTGACACCTTATTTAACGTTTAACTTAACTTTTTGGAGACACTCAAAATTTTTTAGATGATCCTTAATTTGTTGTGACGATCAGCTTGTTAACTTGTTAATGACTTCTTACATATTTTGCGACGATCGTTTAACATTTTTCAGAAGACCCATTCATTTTATGAGATGACCCCTTAATTTATTTATCTTTTTTTCGAGACGACCAGTTGATTTTATGAGATGAACCCATAATGTTTGAGATGATCAGCTAGTTTATTATTAAATGAAGCCTTAATGACTTCTTTTAAAATTATCCTTTAAATTGTTTTTGATAAAATCCCTTAATTTTAGTCATATTTTAATATACTTTAAGTGTCCTTTAATTGTCTAGATGAACATTTTAGTTAACTGAAATTTTCCTTAACCTAGATTTCCGAGATAACCCCGTAACTGTTTCAGTTAATCCCTTTTTTTATTATTTTTTTGTGATTAACCTTAATTTTTTAATATAATATCACATTGCATTTTGAAATTTCCCGTAAGTTGTTTCAGATGACCCTTTAATTTGATCAAATGATGATCAAGTATTTCTTTTTTAAGCATTTTTAATGATCCCTTAAATAATTGTTTGAGATGATCCCTTAATTGAGTGTAGATTACCTCTTTCATTTGTTGAGGTGACCCTTTTTAATGACCCCCCTTCTTCCTTACCACTCTGTCTGACTCGGTCCTACTGTTTGCCAACATGTAGTTACTGCCGTGCGTTACCTGGGAGGTTATATGAACGGCATTCCATATGTCCTCCCAGAAAACATGCGGCTAACTCGTTCTGAGATTCCTGTGTTAATCATACGTTTGTGAACGTCGAGTGGGTCTCAGCATGGCTAGCCATTATAAGGGTGAACATGAGGATGATGATGAAGATGAGGACGAGGAGGAGCAGGATGATGAGGCTGAGAATATCATTGTCTTCGTCCTCATCATCGTAATAATGATCACCCTCATTGTCACCATATTCGTCATCATCATCATCATCATTAAGACTGCTTAATTGTCTTCATCTTCTTCCTCATCATCATCATAACCATTTATCATCCTCATTATCATAGTCGTTATCATCATCATAATCCTTATTTTCATCATCATCGTCATGATCATCACCATTATCATCGTCAATAAGATGACCCCTTGTCATCATCATCATAATAATTTATCACCATCATTATCACCTTCTTCATCATAATTATTAACATCATCATCATAACGATAATCATCATACTTTTTATTACATTACCGGTCGATTATTACATTACCGGTCGATTTATTACATTACCGGTCGTTTATTACATTAGTGGTTGTAACACATGACCGACCGCCCGACTGACCGACCGACCGACCGAACGCCCGATCGACCGGTTTGTGTTGCAGCGTCAACACACGTCGGTGGAGTTGTGCCATTATAACAATGCGCAATGCCATTATACGTAATGTCATTATAATAATACCGGTCTTGTTGTAAAAAATACACTTTTACCATAAAATATACAAAAAGACAGCCTGTGTAAAAACAAATATGATGAAAAAAAACTACAACCAGTATGGAAAATGTAAATCACACCACCTTGCTCTAGTGTAGATATTTTTTCTTTCATTGTGTTTTCCAGCTCAATCACATATTCACGTTGTTCCTCCAGTGAGTGTAGATATTGCTGGTGCTGTTGTTCCAGAAGCTCCTTCGTGTTCTGCAGCCGAGACAACATCGCCGTCAACGCACCGACGTCGTTGTCGTCATCAAAACAATACTTCGTGGTACATTGTGACACGGTTGGTGTTAAGCGCACGACACACATGACACACACTGCCAGGAGACGCGTTGCTTGTGAACACATGACGGCGGGGTATAACACTCGAGTTGTGAACACCGCAGACGTTCACTCAGTTGTCGGGCAGTAACTAGACTGCGTCTCGACCAGTCAACCTGCGGCCAGGATCGTGTCAACAGAACGACTAGCCCGACAGCGTTCATAAATCACACAACTACACCCTACTTCAGAACGTCGTTACTCTCAGATGAAATGTTCACCAGCAAGACAATATCGCAAAACGTATGCAGCCTACTGATTGGACGCACATTTGCACAGATTATGCAAAAATTATTCGCACTTAGAAAACGTTTATCGTGTTACAAAAAAGGACAATAAGGATATTTTAACATGATGCAATAATAAATTGACACGACATTACGACAATTACGACATTAAATATTTACACGTGCGTACAGAGACCGGAAATAACGCGAAAATGACTCCCCAAGGCGGACACTTAGTTAATCAAATTCAGTTGTGGCGAGGTGACTATAATGATAAATTTCCACGAATGCTGCGAGGTTGGTATTGTGGTGTTCAACGTCATAGAGGGCGCAACCAGTGTCGCATTGCTACAACTGTGAAATGGATTACTAATTTGTGCAATTATGGCTAATCAGTAAGGTAGAGGTGGGATATAGAAATTAGAAACAAATTAGTCAATATATAACCAACTCAGTATAGTCAATTTATATTTAAGAGTTAAGACCTCATTGAAAATATTGCATAACTGATCCCAGAACAGAGACCCCAGTTATGAAAAATGCTAGGAGGTATGGTTTTACAACAAAGTAGACAAGGAAACTAAGAGGACATCAAACAGATGTTTCTAAAATATGTTATGGTTACTGCTAGAAATATTTTCGTGAAACTTACACGGGTTGGGTAAATTTAGTAGCGTGAATGTTTAAAACATAATTGACATAAATCGTAGTGGCCCACACAACAAAATATTTGGTCCCTGAATAAGCACATCTTCCGCGTGTGTCTGTCCATTCGCAAGCTGGTGTTTGTTGTTTTGGACAGTATAACGATTTAATTCGCACCCACTAAACAATAGGACTGTTTTGTTGAACATACTAGTCCATTTCAATATTCTGAACCAACGAGAGAGGCAAACACAATTGATATTTTTGGAACCATTTAACATTCGTGTTTCATTTTCATAGCATAATGTGTTATTTTAATCTGTACTAGGCTAACATGATTAGGGATCCAAACATTGAGCATGCATCACCAATCGATATTTCATCTCTGTATACCAGGCTAGTTGTGTCATAATTGGTATCAAGTCTTGCCAAAGAAGGTATGATACACAGTGAAAATTCAGCTCCTGATCATAAGATACATATTTTGAGCCCACACAAGCAAGGTGAAATGCCAATGTCACACAGTGGTCTGACACCATATTCAGTAACGTTTTCCAACGGGTCACTTTGTCTGTTTCTGTGTTTTCCTCGGTGTGGTCGACAGCTACCTCTTGGAGCGTGTCCGTGAACTTGGACTGTCCACGCCCGGTGTCGACCGTTTTTCTAAAGTTTTCAGTTTCTTTGTTGATGACGGGGTGACAGCAAGCACCTTTTGCTTTTCAATGGCTGCAGAAGATTTGGTCACTGGTGTTGTCTCTCCAAGTTTGTCAGTCACTGTATCTGGCAGCGGTAACGTCTTCCTTTACTTTGATGATCTGTCTTGCTAAAGAAGGCAGGATACACACATAGTTGCTACTGTTGCAACTGAATGTTTGTTTGGAGTATGGTGTATTGAGTACCTATATTGTATTGAGTGCCTATATTGTATTGAGTAACCGGTCGACGGATCGGCGAGACGAATAACAACAGGGTTAGCATTAACATGGTTCGGACCAACATCTGTACAACAATCACATAATGAATTCGTGATTTGATCAGGGTCCTTAATTAAATCATTATTGTGTTTAAAATATGTAGAAATACCTGATTTAGCATTGCATTTCCGATTCATGGTTCTTTGCAATCACCAAGTTTTTAGAGTCTTTGCTTCGAATGGCGTTCACATTATTTAGAACAGTTAATTGTAACTGTGTAAATGGTAACTGGGGAAATAAACACGACGAGGGTTAATACGTTAGTATCATGATGATTTCTGAAATGCTTTGTAATTAAAACAGTTATCTCAGCCCACTAGGACGGGATTAGTTACCGATGCTTCTTTCAACAACCTCGCGTAAAAGTAGTGCTTCTTTAATTAAACATGAATTTGTGTTAACGACTGTAAGTTCCCGTGTTTTAGTGCTGCATAAATCACAGTTTGTCAAACCAGCACATTATGGGGTCGTAACATGTCGACAGGTGGAAGAATTACGTTTCTAGCCTAATTACGGAGTCGTTCCACTAGCTCACTACGAATTGATCCTGGTGTTCAACAAATGCGGCCATTCACATACACAACTGACAATAAAATATACTACAAGGCGCACGTCTTCTCCCGCCTACTTGCTTATCTTCTCCGCGCTCTGGTTTGTGCACAAGGTCACTTGTTCTGCCACCTAGCTAATAATTATGGCATTAAATGTTTATACGTGCGTAGACACAATGTTGGGGGAAATAACGCGAATGTGACTCCACAAGCGAACATTTAGTACATCAAATTCAGTTGCGGCAGGGATATGATAATTTTTCTTGTATTCACGGAGGCTGGCATTGTGGTGTTCAACGTCATAGATGGCGCAACATGTAACTCATTGCTACACCTGCGAAATAGATTATTAAATTGTGGCTAATCAGTATGATAGAGATGAGATAGAGAAATTATAAATAAATTAGTCAATATATTACTAACTCAATATAGTCAATTTATACTTAATAGTTAATACCTCATTGAAACTATTGCATAACTGATCCCAGAACAGAGGCCTCATTTATGAAAAATGCTACGAGATATGGTTTTACAATAATGGAGTCAAGGAAACTAAGAGGAAATCAAACAGATGTTTCTAAAATATGTTAAGGTTACGGTGATACTGGTAAAAACATTTTCGTTAAACGTATACTGGTTGTGTAAATGTAGTAGTGTGAATGTTTAAAACATAATCGACATAAATCTGAATGGCCCACACAAAGAATATTTGGTCCCTGAATAAGCATGTCTTCCGCGTGTGTCTGTCCATTCGCAAGCTGGAGTTTGTTATTTTGGACAGTGTAACAATTTAATTCACATCCATTAAACAGTAGGACTGTTTTGTTGAACATACAAGTCCATTTCGATATTCTGAACCAATGAGAAAGGCAAACACAATTTGTATTTTCGGAACCATTTTACATACTTGTTTCACTTTGATAGCATGTGTTATTTTAATCAGTACTTAGGCTAAAATGATTAGGGATCAAAAATGTTAGCATGCAGCACCGATCAATATTTCATTTCTGTATACCAGGCTAGTTGTGTCATAATTGATCTCAAGTCTTACAAAAGAAGGTAGAATACACAGTGAAAATTTAGTTACTGATCATAAGAGACAAATTTTGAGCCCACACAAGCAAGGTGAAATGCCAGTGTCACACACTGGTCCGAAACCATATTCAGTAACATTTTCCAATGGGTCACTTTATTTTTTTCTGTGCTTTCCTTGGTGTTGTCGACGGCGACTGCAGTTTCCTTTTGGAGCGTGTCCGTGCACTCGGACTGTCAACGCCCGGTGTCGACAGTTTTTCTAAAGTCTTCAGTTTCTTTGTTGATGACGGGGTGACAGCAGTCACCTTGGTGATGCTCTTCACTTCCTTCCTGACTCTCTTTGGTGATGGTGTGGTTGCGGGAGACTTGGTTGCGGGGGACTTGGTTGCAGGGGACTTGGTTGCTGGGGACTTGGTTGCAGTGGACTTGGTTGTGGGGGACTTGGCTGCTGAAGACTTGGTGACTAGAGTTTTCTCTCCAGGTTTGTCAGTTACTGTATCACTGGCAGCGGTAACGTCTTCCTTTCCTTTGATGATCTGGCAGTAACATACATAAATGAATTGAGACATTCAGAAAGATTTCACCAAAAAGACTTTCCAATGCTTCATTTGTTAATTGTGAGATGACCCACAAAAGCTATCAGCTTAATGTGGCCACAGAAAGCAAACGTTTAAAGGCCCGAAATAATAGATCATGTGAAGTAGAACTCACTCCTCCAGCAATAATTATAAAACTGAAATGTCCTGAAACGGGGGGATATCTTGCAAACCCCGACTTCGTATAAATATCAATAATGCCTCGTGGAATCACTGGAATGCAAGTCTTACCATGTCTGGTAGGTTGTAGTTTATCCCCAACTTTGCTAGTTTGCCGAGGCTCTTCATCTTTCGTTTCCGCATCCGTCGCAGAGCCTGTTTCTGTTGCGCCGGAGACTTCAGCTTATTGTGTCTCTCAATCGACCGTATGTGTGCACTGGGTGCATAGAATGCTCTGAAGCAGCCGCGGAAAGTCTCCGGGTGTACTTTTGATGGATCAACAAGCTGACCTGTAAACAGCATTCGATAATATTAAATGACCATTCTATGCTTGGGTCTGAATGATGCACTGGTATATTTTAGAATTGTTGAACAGTTCTTGGGAAAATGTTTGGTTTAAAAAAACAAGCATATGTACGTATGTGTTAAAGCGAAACAAAAGTCATGGTTTTGGGGCTATGCACGTAAGAGATAATAAAACTAATCATGTGCAACTAAAATAACGCCACTGATTTACTCAGAATGTGTTCTAAAAGTTGGAGATTCTGGTCCTTTCTCCAGGTGAATGAGCGCTGACATGTTATTGATAACCAGCGAGACAAATAAGTGCATGCGCAGTACTATGAAAATAAGGTAACCTCAACTGTTGTGATGTATTAATATAAGAATAGGTGTATAAAAATATACTTTAGTTTTGCAAGCAAATTTTGCTAGACTTTGACATTCTAACAGTATGGCATGGCCCATGAAATTGTGTACTCAACTAATAAACCACTGACGTGATATTTTAATTGTAGTTGCAAATGGTTATGTTTTCGTAACTCTTATAGATACATAGGCCCAAATCCATGACTTTAGTTTCCCTTTAAATCATTGCTTTTGGGGAAGTGTGTTATAAGTAATACCATTATATTCTCCTTTTTTACATCTCAAAAAGTTTTATGGTATTTTCATTTGGAAACAATGCACTGAATTAAAGCATTGCGACATCACTTCTCATGGCATAATATTGGTTACTGCCAAATCATTGTACACAATTGCAATAGGTAAAATAACATGGTGATGGTGGATGTCTTATCAGACTATATTTATACAAAACTGGTTGGTGGCAATTACTAGTACTTTGAAGGGAAGCTGCAGTGATTTTTATTGGTTAACCGTTAAACAACTAGTTGGGAATTTCTTTCATTATTTGAATATTTGGTTCTCAGAGTGCATCTAGGGAAAAACACACTGTCGGTTAATGTCACGAGAGTGTTACCAGCCAGATAACATCACTCGTGCCTCATGACATCAGCAGGGTGCTATTCCTGTTATATAATGGCAAATTAACACTTGAACATACTGTTTAACTTCCTACATTTATAAACATACAGATGGGGCCGGTTCCACCAAGTATTCGTACTGTACGAAGGAACTGATGCAGACGTTTAATGCAGATTATGTAAATCAGAACAATCTTTGAAAACATGCAAAGTATTCCAACAATTGCATCGTGTTTTAAATTATTGAAATGTCAGATGAATTCTCAGAACAAGGTAGCCGTGTGTTATGTGGATGGATACATAACTGTAAAATCATGTCTTATTACTGTGATATATCCATCCAGATACAACATGGGTGCTCGTTTTGAGAATGCTGTGTTAAGCATATCTTTGTGAACTTTGAGAAGATATCAGCATGGCTAGCCACTGTATAAATACTAATAATTTTGTGTTACACTGTCCATAAAACAGTTGTTCCCTTTAAGGGGAGATATAGCAGCTAGAATGTTTTAATGTGTTTACTCCATATTCCAATAGCTTTGTATGTTTACTATCAATAAAGTTCACTGTTGTTATAACAATGACATACCTCTAAATTAGTTTTATTCATGGATAAATCTTGCATCTACCACGTAATCAATGCTGTCACCCAATCTTTGATGGCCATTTACAAGAAATAACATTTTGGCCACGAGAAAGTACAACACTCTCGAATTTAAAATATGCTCACCTGCGTCTTCTCCAGAAAAGGCCTAAACTAATTTTTTTGCAATATCGTCGGGGTAGTGAATAAAAATGTGTAGACAAGTGTTATATTTAGAATACCATAACTTTTAAAAATCAGAACAAAAATATTCATAGTATCTGATTTTTTTAAGGAGTGAACTATGCCAATGATGATTGTGAAAGTATTATGATAAAACATCCATTACTTTTAAGTGTTGTAATTTTTTAGATGGGCTATGATACCTTCAAACGGCAGCCATTTTGTTTGTTACCATGGAAACAAGGGGTCTGGCATAAAATGTTCAATATGGTTTACTCAGAAACACCATCTCTACAGTTTTGGGCAAAAGTGCACTAACTATGCAAATAAAAAATAATCTTATCCAACTGCCATATCTCCCATTAACAACACAAGCGAACAGTAGGACACACAAACACTTACACTTCAGCAGTCTGTTAAACATCAGATAGTTGTTCATTGTATCAGCAACAATCTTCGCTACTGCAGCCGATGCAAATTCAACAAAGCCATATCCCTTTGCATTCCCCGTCTGAAAAAAAAACATGTTTCTAAGAAGCAAAATTATTTTAATGCAATTACAAAGACCAAGGAAATAATTAATATAACAATTGAATAAAATAAGAGACCACACACTTTTAGTCGACTACATATTGTTATGAAAGATTTTTATTTTACAGCAAATGAACAAAACTGAAAGTTTCTATTGTAGTTTTCTTCCACCCTTAGGCATAGCCAAGGCTGCACCTCTGACCCAATTGGGAAGTTGCATGTGCGAGTGGGATCTGTTGCTAGATATGGCCACTGGGATGGTATATTAGGGTGTTTTTGGCCATGAAACAGTGTTCTGAATTTGACCTCCAAAATTGCAGATAATTACTGAAAAAACCTAGATGAATGTGCGGAAGCCGTATGTGTTACCTGTCAATTCTGGGATTCAATCTAAACTTTGATTTGTCTGGACCGTTGAGACTATGCTCACTTCTTTGGCAGGTCATCACTGTGCAAGTGCTTCTAAACTTATCACATCTTGCTCTGGTCCTTTTACATCGCTCTTATCCTGAACTATTTGACTCATAATTCCTGATGATTCTGACATAACTGGAGAGATTCTTGTACAAGGTTCCCACTCACCCGCCTGCTGCGTGAAACTCTCAACCGGGTGACTTTGCCAAACTGTGAGAAGTAGTCTTTCATTGCGCCTTCGTAAAAGCCATGTGGAATGTGTCCAACGTAGATCACGCCACAGTCAGTAGCAGGCTTTCCTGTCTGCAAGTAGACCAACATTTCTGTAGTAACTATTCATGCATTCATCATTCTAAGGAGATGACAGTTTAACATACTTATGATGTATGAATCTTGTCTTATAGAAACAGCAGGTCCAACTGTGAGTCACACTTTAAAAGAGCCATGCTCACTAACAACAGTAAAGATAAATTCAAGGATAAAAGAAAGCAATTCAAAACATTACGTTAAAAATCAATTCAGAAAATCATAAATCATAAAAGATTATTCAATGGCGATGTGTCAGTTGGACAAATGTGCAACTGGCACTGACAGATCTTGATACAGCCAAGCAAATTTAATATGTTATTTATGTATTTAATATTGCATGTGAGGTGTTACCAGTACAGTGAATACAGGTATTTGCTGTATTTTCTTCTGTGCAATACACATAGGCTATCATGTTATGCCCTTAACTTACTGATATACACCAAAGGGCACACAAATTCCAAGAACATGCAAGAGTGCAGATAGGTCAGTTTACTGTAACTTTGTGTTCCAGTCCAAAAGTTTATTTGAAAGAAATAAACCCAATGGCAACATTTGGAATTATACAGTCTCAGTTCTAGTTGTTCTTCAGCAAAAATTAGCATGTAACATAAAAATTTTACAGCGATATTTGTTATACATATATCAGGAGTAAACTAAACGTATGACATAAGGTTGGACCACAAGAAGACAGTGCTGAAAATATAATATCACAAACTGTTTTAATGGCAGAAGACCTAAATGGATACTTCAGTTCAGTGTTTACAACAGAGGATATTAGTTTATTACCAGTTCCACATGCTACATATATCAGAAGGCTAAATCGGACTTTCTAGGACAGATAATTATAACTCCAGAAATGGTAGCTAAGAAAATAAATCACCTGGAGTGAATGGAATTGTGCTAAAACTACTAATGGAAACATTAGAACAAATAGTATACCACTTACAAGTGTTCAACTTGTCATTAGAAGAAACAGGAACTTTGATGTAACCTATAATTAGTATAAAATGGGAGATACAATTCTACGTACTACCATAAAAGAAAAGGAATAAGGAGTAACAAACTGTTGATAACGCCTGATTTCATTGCAGTGTAGTATTGCCGCTTCAAAGAATAATCAAATTCTTGGTTGATAAGGAGAAATACAATATAATTTATTTCGTTGTGCGCATGCGTCAGAAGCGGTAGCAGTTCAGAAAACAGCGCGGTATTTTTCTTGCAAATTATAGTCTTACAACGAAAATCCGGTGTTATGATAACTAACACACAGAGATAAAACCCACCTTATCACAGCAAACCTCTACCGAAATAAGAAAAAAAACGTAGATTTTGATATGAAAAGGCATTGAATGTTTGTCGCTGAGTCTGTAGCAACGGGCGACACCGGTCCTGATTTCTTTCAGTGTCAACAGTGGGCCTGAGAGTACTTCAAGTGTTTATAACTGACCAGTTGATTACAGAGAGTAACAAGTCTCAATGAAACAAGTGACAGTGTCTATGAGGTAAGCAAATAACTTTTCTCCTATGGCCGCAGTGAAGGAAAAAGTAAGTCCAGACCTTCATCACAAAGTTCAATGTCAACGAAGCCAAAAAAATCAGTCATTGAGACACAGCTATTATGCGACATGTGTTCTGAACATGTTGACAAAATGATACAATGCGAACGATGTGCAAAATGGTTTTGCCTCGTTTGTGCAAATATATCAGAAGCGAAGTTCAACTTACTGAAGGATGATGATATGAACTGGATCACATGCCAGGGTCCTGCTATACAAGCAGCCCAAACAGACAAGCTTATTGAAGATAGATGTAAGCACTACATGACGAAGGCAATGGAAGAAATCAAGAAAGTGAAGAGTGAGTTGAAAGGAGATATAAAATCTGTCAACAGAGTCAACAAGCTGACAGAAGATGTTACTGATCTCAAGAGACTGAAAGATGACATATCCACGATAAAAGACCTGTGAGAAGATCTGACTAGTCTAAATGAAACACTAGGCGAGCCAAATTCAAACTCTAACGACGTCCAGGAATTGAGGAAACAACTTTCAATGATGGACTCTGAACTAGAGTGTAACAAAGAGGAAACCTCAAGAGAAATAACACAGAGAGACATATGCAAAATCAACATCATTGCTTTCAATGTACCTGAAAGTAAATTGGATGATCCAGATAACAGGAAGCAACACGACCGAGAAAGCTTTCTACAGCCGTGTCGAGAATTGATAATGGACGACGTTGAAGTTCGAAATTTTGCAGTAATTGTAATTGTTATATTTTGTGTAATGAAAAATTTATTTCAATTACAATCAATTACAGTACAATTACCTACTAAAAATATAATTTAAGTCTCACATGAGTTGAAAATCAAGACTAATAATAACACCTGCTTATGTATTTCAGTCACAGTATTCACTGTCTGGTGGGTACTGGTCAGTGGTGCTAGTGGTGGGTAGCCTTAGCGATTATCCTTTTTCTGTAAGTTGGTAACAGCCAGGAAGCAATAAACAATGCACAGAGAGCCACAGACATTGTCAGACAAAGGCTAAGCTGGTATTCAAACAACATGGAAAGACTTGTAGCCTGATATTGCTTCAGAAAATATCAGCTCTGTGAAACATTGCAGAGTTAGCAAGCCAATTACACCCCTTGTGTTGTGGAGTACTGGAGACAGGTCAGGTGGCAAGGACTGTTTATATGGCCTCTCTCCCCATTCCCAACACAAAGCAAAGGGCAGACCAATTAAGAATGTTAGCTTAGAGCAGGAGCTACAACCTCAAAGTAAACACATCATACCCTGTTATTAGTATTTTCCGAACACAAATTTAAGAAATGCACACAAATAAATGTCTATAAAACTAGAAAGGACGCTTAGAGAAGAACTACAAATAAATATTGTATTATGGCCTGTGGGATTTTGACAAATTTTCATATTTTTGTATTTTGTCCCGTGGGGTTTTGTTCACTTTTCATATTTTGTGATTTTGTCTGTAAGGAATATGTCCTGTAGGATTATGTCTGGATACTGCATTGTATTTTGATATAACGAAAATATGTTTTAAACTGCTATGTTTTTATTTATAAGTCACAATTTAACAAAATGTACAAACATTACCGTTATATTTGTTTATCAATTGTGTACAAAATATTGAAATTCAGCAAAACGTGCAAAATACACAATTAACAGATGCTGAATATATTTGGTTCCACATAATGTAATTGTAATTGAAACAATGTAGTTGTAATTGATTTGGACAATTATGACTGTAATTGTAATTAAAAATTAAATGTAATTGTAACTGATATAATTTTGTATAATTGGACCCAACCCTGGGCCCAACTGATTTTTTTAATCGCAAGCCAATGCTGGTTGAATGAAGCAGATTTGTGGAAACAGCAACTAAAAGGTCAACCACCTAGTCATGGACAAAAACAGAAGGCTGCTGACCAATGAAAAGGAACAAGAACGAAGATGGACAAAACACTTCAATGAAGTGCTAAAAAGACCGGGTCCACAACACCCAGCAGACACCCAGCAGACATCCAGCAGACATCCAGCAGACACCCAGCAGACATCCAGCAGACATCCAGCAGACATCCAGCAGACACTCAGCAGACATCCAACCTGCAGAAAGAGACCTGGAAATAGAAACATTCCCACCAAAGAAAGCAGAGATTAACGCAGCAACAGCCACTCTGGAAAACAACAAAGCTCCAGGAACAGACTCATTATGCGGAGAACGTTTTTGAAGATAGACCCAGAAACTGCAGTCGAGATTCTACACCCTCTCTTTGTGGAGATATGGGTAAAAGAATAACTGCCTGATGACTGGATACACAGGAGAATAATTAAATTACCGAAGAAAGGGAATTGCAGCAATTGGAAGCGAATTACTCTACTCTCCATACCAAGTACAATGTTACCAAAAATTATCATGACCAGAATGAAAACAAAGTAGACAACCTTCTACACCCAGAACAAGCAGGCTTCAGAAAAAGGAGAGGAACAACTGAACACATCTTCACATTACGGAACATTCTAGAGCAATGCAACGAATGACAAAGAAAAATCTATGTTAACTTTGTAGATTTTGAAAAAACATTCAACAGTCCTGAGGCACTATGGAATTCCAGAAAAGCTGGCAAGCTCATCCAGATCTTCTATAGGAACTTCTCCTGTAGTGTCGGAAACTCAACAACCAAATTCACTGTGTCATGTCATCGTTTCTATTTACCATAGCCATCGACTGGGCAACAAAAAAAAATGATCAACCAACAGTGGACTGGAATAAGATGGAACTGTGCTGGCGCCTGACACAAAAAGACACAAATAGACTGTGCAGCTTCCATAACACATGCCTAAGGAAGATACTGAAAGTGTACTGGCCCGAGACCATCTCCAACACCAGACTCCACCAAGCAACAACACATCTGCCCCATCCTGAAAAAGAGAAGGTGGACATGGCTTGGTCATGTCCGCAGGATGAACAATAACCTGCCTGCAAAAACTGTGCTAGCCTGGAAGCGAGAAGGAAACAGAAAAAGAAGGCAGGCAGGCAGCAGCAAGGAAAGTCCAAGACAAGTCTAGCGAGATCTTGTGTGAGCTTTATGTGCCACACGGCATGAAGACGATAAGTAAGTAACACTGGTTGACATAGTGACAGCCATTATTGGCCCATTTGGTTTTTTATTCATAAGCCAGTGCAAATTGAGCAAATGTGAAATGACAGCCATTATTGATCAAATTAGGTTTTTCAATGGCAGGCCAAGTCCGGTTTAACCATTATTGGCCCAATCGAGTCTTACTGTGCAGTGAGGTTGGCGTTATCACCTGCACAGTAATACCAATAGAAGACTGGCTATACATGCATGCAAATACATCTAATATGGACAAATATGATTACAATCACACTCAAAATCAAATGCTTGATACTAAAGTAGAGTAATACAACAAATAAAAATAGAAGATATAGCACTCAGTAATAAAATTGGTTTTGAAAGTAATACATCGAAACATTACTTCTTTGATGCCTACACACCGACTATGTATGTGAATTGGACCACGAATCAGACTGAAGTTCGAAGTTTACTGCGATTGCGCTTGGTCACTGCAGAGTGCCAGCGGTGGGCAACAATACAGTAGCGTCTTGGTTACTAGTGGCAGGCACATCAACATTATGGATCTCCACCACCGCAACAAAGGATGCTGACTCGTACAATCGCAAGAACGCTGCTTTTATTCACGTTTACGAAAAAGGCATAGATTGTCATGAACGTTGAGATATCGCATCTTTTCACTCGCTTGGTGCCATTTTTAACTCGCCCCACGACATCCGACATGACATGACATCCGACATGACATGACATCCATGTCACAGGATTGTTTCTTCAAATGAGAGTGCCAGTGCATAGGCACCACTGACCTATATAATAAATATATATATTATATATGTCAGTGATAGGCACTGAGAAAGGCCATAGAAACATGCTTCCCAAACAATGACGTACACGATTACAATAAATAGAAATCAACCGCAGTATCATTATTTCCAAATGATGTCAAGGTTAAAAATATATATCGGCAGTATTCGCTATTCTACCGCCGACAACATCCGTCGAATTACGACCGTGTGCGATAAGAGTCACTGACACAGTTCAAACAATTTTATTATGAAAAATCTCATGTTGTAAAAAGATAAACCCGTCTTTTATTTAAATTTTACCCGTCGTCGTATGACATTTGTCCATCTTCAAGACGGGCAGATGGGTCCCTGGCTAAGGGCCTGTTGACACATATTTCAGGAGGGTGAGTTACACATAGATGAAAAAAATGTTGGACTCTCGATAAGCCAATGGCGTCCTTGTCCACTTGCCATCTGGGTCTTTGCCTTGGATGCCAATCTTGTCAAATCAATCTAATCATGCCACCAACGAGTCAGTAATGATACTGACTCATTGCATGTAAACTAATATGTCATAGAACAATAATAAACAGACAAAAATATTACAAAACGGAACAGTGACCGGACCATACTAAACAAGTCTAGGGTCGATATACCGTGTTTCAATTTGTCATGATCATTCATTAAATAAGTTAACTGACTAATGGCAATTTAGGTGTGTAGGCCGGACCCTGTAGTCCAATCACGGCTCTCTGATTCCGTTGCCTCCTGATGGTATATTCCATGTAATCTTGAATTGGTTCTTGCAGCTTAACCCTAAAGCCAGTAAAAGATCTTACCCTTCTCCAAATTAACTGTCTTGGTCAGGTGTAGGCCTATGGCAGCAAGCAGTAAATCCAAGTGACATCCATCCAATAACAAGTCTGGTAAGTAGTCCATGATTATGAATTGATATGATGGCAGATTTAGGCTCAAGTCTAATTGAAAGTTCAGTCATAATATATATTTACACAATTATGCATTCGTGACAGTTCTAACACAGCACCAAATCCTCACAGATAAGGTCTGCTCCCAGTTCATACATAGAAATTGTGTAATCCACTGCATCGTCATAGGTTTCACCACTGTCCCAGTAACTCACAACGTATGGAATCACATTTCCTTTCCTTTTCTTCAGCTTCTCAATTCTGCCAGAATATGTAGTCTTCTCCTTTGTGTCTGCATCATACCAAGTGTGGCATTTGTTCCGACCAACAGCAGCACCAGTCAGGATGTCTGCAAGATCAGACCAAGTGGTTTCATCACGATCCGGGAATGTAGCTTGAATGTCTCTCACGTCAACACTTTTGACTTTCGCCTCAATATCCTTTCTTTCTCTCCACTTTCTTCTGTGTCTTCATCGCTGCACGCCTAGAGAGCTCCTTCCTAAACTCAACCTGTTTCTTTTGACTTGCCTTCCTATTTTTCCTTGCCCTACAAACAGCCCAGTTCACAATTCGTTCCCTCTCATCCTTGAACAGACGATCCATGTATGGCACCACACCATTCTTTCTAGCCCTCATCCTCGCCCTGAGGAAATCAATGCTGGCATGTTTGCACCTCTGCTTTCCAGCACTGAACATTCCAATAATTTCCTCGGCATGTTGTGGGAGCGGGCAGAAGAAGTTTCAATCCGCAAATCTTCAGAGATATCCATCTCGAAATACCGCTTGTACTGGCGTTCAAGGACTGAAACAACAGTGTTCAGGCAAGCTGCAACCATTTCTGCAAATTGTTCCTTATTTGAAGGCTCAGTCTTGAGTTTTCTGAGGGTTTCGTCATTGATGTTCAGCTGCCTCCCGAAGAAATCTGTATCCCGAGTGAGAACTTGGCATGGATCATCAGCTGCAACTTTCAAGGCAGACACAACATTCCTAATGACGTTGATCCCTTCAATATGGTCTAGTTCACTCTCCGCTGAGGTGTAGAACACTTGCATCCAAGGGCCTGTGAGCAGCTTACCTAGAAGACCGAGTACCTGCATTTCAAGAATAGCTGAGGGGTTTTCAAAGTCCTGCCTGATGCTCGCTTGGAGGCCACCGCAAGAAACTGCCCCATCAGTGAAAACTGCATAAACTTGCCATGGTGCTCGATAAGTTTTCCGCAGATGTGAAACAGAATATGCAAGCGGTTTCCTCGATACCATGGGATGATGCCTCGGGGTAGTTCGTTGTCATCGAGGAACGTCACAAATCCTTTCGGGTCACCCTTGCCATCTTTATACCGGAACTTATTCACTTGTAGGACAATGTTCCCTGCAAAGCAGTCCTTGCCAAAGAGATGCCCCCGACAGGTTTCCAGGGCCTTCAGAGTTGACCATAATATTGTGATCAATTAATTCACTGCTTGGTCAGAAGCATGATTCCATGAACAAACCAATCATCGACAAAATGTATTAATCGGAACACTACCCACCACCCAAAGAACCGTCATTCGTTATCCTAAGAATGGGCTGACGTGAATAATTACTTGACACTCGAGCCATAGTGCGAAAACACATTAAACTATCTGGTCTGATTCGTCACCGAGTCTGTTCGGCCTCTGGCCTGAAGTTTGGAAATGGGTGATCCATGAGCGATAAAAGGGCAACATACAACAAACCGAGTGTTATTTCTTCAATAACTGGATACTTGTACATAAGCTGTTTGTTTTACCTTGTATCTTTTTAATTTGCGGTTGAACTCTTTTTTACCATCTCCAGATAGGGTCATTTCTTTCGACAACACTTTTTTAGCAGACATGTTGGCTATTTCATGAGCACGTGTAAGGAAAGCCTCATGGGAAAACACAATACACTTTAAATTGTTTAATTAAAAAGACGCGATGTTATATTACATGCTATGATGTATTATTATTTAGAAAGCTAAGCATGTCAATAAACAAGCATTATTGGTTTTATATGCATACATGCAAGCGAAATTTGACGAGTCCAGACAAGTGTGTGTTCCAACTTTACATCGAAAATATCCTGCAAGCAGCTGAAGATACTACGGTGTTGTTTTTGTTTAATATAATCTTGCCTCGTCCCTTCATAAAGGGATGAGGCAACTGTTTCATCGCCGAGCTGTTTTTCTTTTCTATTCCTCCATATCGACAGCCTTCTCCCTCTGTTTGTCATCGCCATCTCTCTCGGTTGGTCCTTAATTTATAACTGTTTTTTAAATTGTATGCATGGGGAAGCAAAATATCCCAGGCAGTCAAAAGGTAACATATTTCGTGGATTCACTTACTCCAGAGAAAGAGAGTCTGATATAAACCCGACCATACAATCTTCAAATATGAAGGAATGCATTAATGCGAATTGGTGCTGTTCGCCAGTCGATACGGTTTAACAGTGGTTGTATATTGTTGTTGTAATTATCGTCATCATCTTACAGTTCCCATGCGACAGTAAACAACATGGCGAAGATCGTTATTGCCGGTAATTGTTACTGAATTCATCCACCCCAAGTTGACATTACATTGTGTTTACTACAACTACATCTTAAATGTTCGAAAGTGTTTCCATTTAAATTAATGCACGTTCTGCATATCCACCTAAGCCAAGGCTAGCCTAAGCCGGCTAAGGCTTAGCTAGGCTAGGCTTTGCTGGGTATCCCGGGCCTATAGCTATACTACTGCTATAGCCCTCCCCTAAGCCAAGGCTAAGCCTAAGCTAAGCTAAGACTAAGTTACATTTCACATCCTGATCATCATGAGCCATATATTGCCATGGTTTTGACAGATTCATGCCTGACCGCAACATATCTCGGTTCATTATCAAATCGACATATAATTAAACTCTAGCAAGATTTTAACCGTTGTTTTGGGGTTTCAACATACATACTCTTCTTTAATACTGCAATATATATATATATATATATATATATATATATATATATATATATATATATATATATATATATATATATATATATATATATATATATATGGTGATTATGATTGCTTTGGTGAAATTTAGCAGGTTTAGTCTTGGTATTACTGTCTGCTTGGGAATTATCAATTTCTGGATTAGAATAAATAATCATAGCAAAGCAAACCAAATTATCAAATTATATGTCATTGCTAATATAATTACTTTATAAATACTGTTTTAAATCAAGATAGATTGTGAATACCAAACATATTTGTAATAATTGTGGTCATGGATTTCAAAAGGCTGCCTGAACTTCACTGATTGCATTTCACAGATAAGCTTAGCATAAGTGAGCACACAAACACTATCAACTGGGGTGGGCTGGTTATTCAGATAGGCAGGAATTGAAGGGCCTTCTACAAAAACAAGATTGCCATCCTAAACAACAAGTTCCAGATGGACAAGGAAGCCATTGGCTGATCGAGAGTCCAATAATTTTCTCATCCATTTGTAGCCCGCCCTTATCAGATATGTGTAAATTCTGTTTTTAAACATATTCACACTACTAGCATTAACACAATCATTTGGCAGTTTGTTCCAGTCATTTATCACCCTCTGTGAGGAACAGAACTTTCTCATGTCTAACCTACACTGCTCCTTAACTAATGCTGCTTTGTGTCCTCTAGTTCTGCGTTCTTTCAGTTTGAAGAACATATTCCTATCAACATCCTCATAACTGTTCACTATTTTAAGCACTTCCATTTGGTCTCCTCTTAGTCTCCTGGTCTCTAGTGTTGTCAGATCACATTGTGATAAGCGGCTTTCGTAACTAAGGTCTCTCAATTCTGGAATAATTTTTGTTGCTCTTCGTTGTATTCTTTCTAGCTTCTCTATGTCCTTTTTGTGATATGGCCTCCATACTTGAGTACAATATTCCAAATGTGGTCTAACTATTGCTTTGTACAGGGGTACAATTAGCTGATTCTCCTTATACGTGATAGTTCTCCTAATTAGCCCTAGAGTTTGATTTCCTTTCGAAGCAGCAATCCAACATTGCTCTGAAATTTTCATGTCAGCACTAAATGTTAATCCTAAGTGCTTTTTTTGTGTGGTTCTACCTAGTACAGCATCCATCATTTTACATTCTTCATCCATGTTTCCATGTCCTATGTGTGTGCATTTACACTTCCCAAAATATAATAACATTTGCCATTTTTCTGACCATTTAACTAGTTTATCTAGATCATCCGGTAAACATTGTTTATCTGTATCATTAATAACCTTATTGAATACTTTGGTGTCATCTGGAAATTTCAGTACTTTGCTAGATATGTCGTCTTCCAAATCATTTAAATATATATATATATATATATATATATATATATATATATATATATATATATATATATATATATATATATATATATATATATATATATATATATATATATATATATATATGTATATATATATATGTGTATATATATATATATATATATATATATATATATATATATATATATATGTGTGTGTATATATATATACATATATACATATATATATATATATATATATATATATATATATATATATATATATATATATATATATTAAAAACAGAATATATGTGTATATATATATATATATATATATATATATATATATATTAAAAACAGAATAGGGCCTAATACTGATCCCTGTGGTACCCCACTCAAAACACATTTGCAGTTTGAAATCTCACCATCTACTGTTACTCTCTGTCTTATGTATGTAAGACACTCTTCTATCTAGTTGATTACATCATTACCTATACCATGGGATTTTAGTTTAACAATCTTTGATGTGGCACTTTATCAAAAACTTTCTGACAATCTAATAGACAACACCCACTGGTGACCCGTCATCTACCCACTTTGCAATTTTTTCCAAAAAACATAAGAGATTGGTTAGATATGACCTTGCTTTTAGGACCTTGCTATTAGGATGTATGTATGTTGAGATGTATTTATTAATTTTTGTTTTACAAGGAATTCCACCATGTGGTCTCTAATAAATGTTTTGAGTAATGCACATGCAACTGATGTTAAACTCAATGGTCTGTAATTTTCTGGCTTGTTCCTCAATCCTTTCTTAAATAGTGGTGTAATAGTTGCCTCTTTCCATTCTGAAGGAACTATTCCTTCTTCTAGTGACAAGTTAAACAATTTTGCAAGTGATGAACTAATGTGCTCAACAATTTCCTTAAGCAGTTTTGGTTGTATCCCATCAATCCCAGGTGATTTATTATCTTTCATCTTCTTAATTTTAATTAATCATTTCAGGAGTTCTGATGTATTGCCCTCAAATTTAATAAATGGAACTGGAAGTGAGCTGATATCTTCTATGGTAAAAACTGAGCTGAAATATTCATTCAGGACCTATGCTATTTGAAACCCATATGAAATGATGCGTCCACTGTTGTTATCCACTGGTAGGGAGATAAGTTGACTACTAATCATGGCTACTGCAAATCTGTCGAATGCAAACATTTGGGGCTGACAACTTGCAGCCACGTGAGAAATTTAGCCTTTGCATTAAATGTTTTGATTCAAATGCAAATGTTTTTAATGAAGTACCGATGCAAATGTGTTTTAATCAAATGCAAATGTTTTTGATTCAAATGCAAATATATATATATATATATATATATATATATATATATATATATATATATATATATATATATATATATGCCCATCTCAGTCAGATTTGTGTCAATTTTATGTTTAGCCTTCTTATACAGCTACCATCTATTCATCCAGTCTGTTAATGTCATGTATGGATGAGTAGTTTATAATATCCAATTATTCTATATTATTTTATTACCAACACTACTTCATGCCCTCTGATTGTACTACCTTCCTTACGTTTTATTAAAATATTTCTATCAATAACTTCATAGCCATTCACTATTATAAGAACAACTATTTGGTATCCTGTTAATCTTGGTCTGTATTGTTGTCAAACCATATTCTGGATGTTACACATGACTGCATGACATGGATGGAACAACAAAATATACAACATAATTCTTTAGTCAGTCGTTATGATAATGAAAACTTTGCCTGGTGATTTTATGCAGTGCACCGCATACGATATAGATCCATCATATATCTTTGCATAAATACATGGTCAACATATATCGTATAAGTTCATGATAATGACCATTGCCATAGTACTTACATAGCAGTATTTTCTGCTAAATATATAGATATATATTGCTGCATTGATAACAATTGTTTGAACTTGGTTTGCATGTATATAAATGATACTTGGCTTGCAAGTATCTAAATGAGTGGTCTTCACGCAGTAATTATAGCATGACTGAATGCTTCCAAGAGAAGCTGATTTAGTCTACAAGGAAGTGAAGTGTAACATACTTTGGATGGTCCCAAGGGCTGACTTTTACCATGTTTGCTTTCCCAGTTTCAATTATACAGATGGTATATGAATGTGTTTACATTTGGATCCTGGAAGACACATTATATAACTTATATCAGCAGCATCATTTGTATTGTTGTTACATAACACTATATCAACAATTTGCAAGAAATGCATTGTTTTCTATACTCAAATATACTGAACATAACAAAAACCCTTGATTGCTATGTTGTAGGGGCGGCAGACTGTCCTTACTATGCAAAAGTGGAACTTTTAGCAGACAATCTTGAAAGGAATCTTTCAAGCTTTAATTTACACAAGATTGTCATACAGCCCGATGAATGGAAGGTACGTATGTTACCCCTGTCAGCAAATTCAATCAAATGGGTCAACGAAACTCATCATATACGTGGAAGTTATAGCATATTAGTTAAAAATAAATTTCATTGGCATTGAACAAATGGCGTGAATTGGGATGTTTTGTATCATACCATATGCAGGTGAAGGGTCCTGTATGATTTATGGAAAAGTGTTTTGAAGACAAATAATCATGTCTAGGACAACCACACTGCAATCTACATTAAAAAGTGGACTGATTAACATGTATATGCATGTGTGTATGAGTGTACATGTGTATGCGTATATGTATGAATGCATGTACGTATGTATGCATGTATTGATGTTTGGATGTATGTATATACATATATAATTTTATATATATATATATATATATATATATATATATATATATATATATATATAATATATATATATATATATATATATATATATATATATATATATATATATATATATATATATATATATATACCATTCATTTGGTTCCATAACATTTAGTTCCAAACATATTTGTAATTCTAGTAGGACAGGTATGATAAGGCAGCCCTGTATGTGAATCTGGAGAGCGGATGCCCCTTGTTATCCCACCTACCCTACTCCTGATATTCAGGGTGAAAAAAGGACCAGCAAGTACAACTGCAATTGTCATTAAACCGACAATGGGTTAAATTGTAAAAATAATTATCTGAAATTCAAGAACCTACCAGATAGGCAGTACCCAACATTTATTGGGCTCATTGTGACTTTTGCAGACATGGTTGTCCCAGCTCTGTGAAGAGCGAGGCTGGAGACACAGTTCATCGGCATCCCCGATCATCTGGCGAGAGTTGGTCGACAGGGGCGGAAAGGGAATTCTTATTGGTGGTGCTAATGAATTTCAGGTTGGTTAAATATAGTCTTGTTGATTCGTGCATGTGATTCAACGTGGGATGCTATTTGTATTTGTTGGTGCGAGTGATCAGCTGTTATAAAACCTCTAACTGTAGGTTAATGTGAAAATACAAAAGCAGAATCCGATCAAACATGTGCTGGCATGTTAGAATGTTGATGTTGCGATCAGGGATCATTCGAATTTACTGTGTGTCTCATCCTGGTAAGATCTGTCTGTAGCACATAACTCAGATGAGATGAATATAAGCTTAGGTCTTCTTGACGTCAACAATCTACTGTATTCATATTACCACAGTTGGTTTAACAAATGCTGTACGTTTGCATCGTCATATATTTTTAATGCCATTGTATTGCATACAATGTCTTACCTGTTCCAAAGCACCATGGCATTTACCATGGTTTACCTGTTTCAAAACACCATGATATACTATGTTTTACTATATGGCACACCATGGTGTTTAACCATGTATACCATGCAGCAGCGGATTCGGGGGTCTTAGAGGTATCAAGACCACCCTAAGCCATGGGGGGTCCCCTTAGACCCCCCCGGTGTCCCTGGTAAATATTACGGTAAAGGAAAACATATAGGCCTACATCGGAACTTGTGCCAATGTAAAGACTGAAAAATGAGCAGCCGGCTAATATTAACCCTTATGTAAGTAGAACGACACATGTGTCCCCCTGCCGGTTCGTAAGTAGAATGACATATGACTAGGATAGACTGAGACCTCCCTGCCAACAAGCCTCGATCCGCCCTTGCCATGGTATAATTATGTAAGGAATGATATACATCCAGGAGTATGCGAATGGCTACTACAACATCAAGTCATCACTCACAAGCCAGGACCTCCTGACCATAGCGGACGAGAACAAGATCACCAAAACGGAAATCGACGCCGAGGAACAAGAGATGAAGCAGCAGCGGCGGCCAGTGAAGGTGAGAATCACCGGATGTTTACATTTACTTTTCTACTTTTTTATTATGCACATGTTGTACTTATAGTAGGCTAATCTTCCAGCATTTCTGTAACCTCAACGCAGTGGGACACATTCTGATGGGATGAATACTGTATTTGTGAACATTCATGAGTAATGTTAACTTGCAGTTAAGTTGAAGTATCTGTCTGGTTTGACTAAAAGTGGCGTATTTTTTATTGTTTCCGCATTTTTTCCATTGCGCCGTTAAATGGTAGCATGGTAAACCAATGGGTGACTAAGTTTGACCCTCTTTGAGAGAACACGCACACACACAAACGCACGCACGCACGCACGCACGCACGCGCGCGCGCGCGTCTGTGTGTGCGTGTGCGTTTGTCAACTGTGTGTGTGGCAACTTTAGTGAATATGTTTGCTACAAGTTAGCATTATATCACACTAAGCAATGGCGTGTCCAGGTGTGCATCACCAACGCCACGGGTGACGTGTGCTACCACCTGGCGGAGTCGTTCGCGAGCGGTGAGATCCTGGGGTCGGCCGTCGACATCGACCTGGCGCTGTACGAGTTCACGCACATCAAGTCAGAGATGAATCTGTACACGACCGAGCACGAGGACACGAAACTGGACGGCATCGCCATGGAGCTGACCGACCTCGCCTATCCCCTCCTCACGACCGTCACTCCGACGGCGAGTGCTGAAGTAGCGTTCGCAGGCTGCTGCACGATCGTCTTGCTCGACGAGGTGGGCTGTGGTCGTACTCGCTAGATGGCGGCACGTTTGTTTCTCAACTTGGGTCTATTCTGCTTGTCCTTTCTGGTCTCCGCGAAGAGAGGTGACCATTCCGTTTGTTGCGGATGGGGGTAGAGACTTCTCGGCGACAAACAAAAACGCGGGTCTTTCCGTCTGCAGATCATATCGCAGTAGAATAGACCCGGGATATGCCGGAGAGCCTCTCCCGGCTATTTCGCTAATAAATATAAAGGCAATTTCTCTTCGTTTAGAGAATGGAGAGGGAAAAATTCACCATTCTCTCATCTACGTTCGCTTTTTCACCCTGCACGTGTGTGGGCACATAATATATAAGTATAGAGTGTTTGTAATTTGTTAAGTCTAAAGTCAGCAATGATGCCATCACACATAATTTCCATTGCCACTGGCGACAATGTTCGCGCGGTTAATTTTAAAGATTTTTTGTAGCAAAATGCGGGAACTTTAAATGTGTGTGTAGCTGCGGCACGTGTGCCTATGCCGATTCCTACGATAACACACGCGCATTTGCTTATGTTAAATTATTGGTTTCACTTATGAGACTAATGTTGTCCTCAGAATTCGTGGCTGTTCTGCAGTCGTATACCATTAAAGTCGAGTGCATCGTTGGTGTGTTTCCAGGTGGACCTGGAGGAGGAGGAGACGAAGGCGTCGTGGTTGTTGCGGGTCCACGACCGCTTCGTCGGCTACGCCCGGGTCATCAACGAGGTGTCACCGCCCAACGTCAAGGTGATCGTCGGCGGACGCGGCCCGATCAACTTCATCGTGTCGATGATGATCGCGAACGCACCGCGCATCCCACGACAGAACATCGTCGGGTGTGCGCAGCTGGTCGAGTGCCAGGCGAAGGGCGTGCTGGCCGACACTCTGTCCCTCAACTCGGCCGGCATCGTCGACGTGACGGTGTGGGGCAGCGTCAACGGCAGCTTCTACGTCGACACGACGCGGGCCAAGCTGCACGGCTTCGACGGTGCCGTGTGGGGACCGAACTGGTTCGCCGTGTCGGCCAACGAGACGACGCGCAACGACAAGTGGCTGGAGAAGGAGTATCAACAGCTCGTGAAGGCGCGGACCGCTGACACCGCCGAAAAGACGGGCCACTCGCAGCCGGCCATCGCGACGGCTGCCGCACTCACGACAACGCTCAAGTACTGGTGGAATGGCTCGCCTTCACGCCAGACCTTCTCTCTCGCTGTCTACTCGGAAGGTATGACATTCGCTCACTCGTCCTTTGTGATCATACGACTTTGCTGTGGGTCTACAGCCTGGCTGGTGACGGTGTCCCATGTCAAATCACATGCTGCTATCTCCTATTCCATGGTCTTATTTTTCCTTTAGGCGAACCTGTTTCCGTCTCCCACCTGTTGGTTGTGGTAATGGTGTCAAGATAAGTGGAAAATCATTCCTGCATGCATGAGTTAGTCATACACTCTACAGAGAGTGCAAACGACACGAGCGCAGAACGTGAACAGTTCAAAATGGGGTAGGCCCTATCTGGGGAACTTTGTACGCAGGTTACGGAAATTCAGAGCAAACGGTCACATCACGGTAATAAGACGAGTCATAACGAAGTCGGCATACGATGGCGCCCTCTTGTGTTGTCTAAGGCATGGAGTCCAGCAAGCACGCACGCACGCACGCACGCACGCACGCACGCACGCACGCACGCACGCACGCACGCACGCACGCACGCACGCACGCACGCACGCACGCACGCACGCACGCACGCAAGCACCCACGCACGCACGCACGCACGCACAAATATACATTAATTACATAATAATAATACTATTCATGACATCGATGCTTCCTAGGTCCACTGCAACAAGTTTGTTGGTCGTTCTATAAAGGAAAGGTCAGCTCATTTCGTTCTATCTTTCGGTTTGATTTTTGTGATTTCGCTGTTGCGTTTTCAGGCTGGTTTGACGTGCCCGACGGCTTGGTGTTCTCCTACCCCGTCATGTTCACGAGCAAGGGCTACTGGAACGTCTGCCAAGACATCGATCTCTCGCCGGACACCAAAGGAAAACTACAAAATATTGTGCTGGTTAGTTTCCATGAAGTCCGCAACGAGGCGCCACTAGCACCGCCTTGTACACTTACGGGTTTGCGCTATCCTCGTCGTCGTAACTGGAGATTCCGTTGTGCACAGTTGTCTTCCAAAACATGCCTCCTTCATTCAAACTCATGCTACACGTCTTCATTATTTTACCTCGCCACGGTGTGTCATTCGTCCATAGTAATTATCATGCGTCCATAGTAATTATCATTTTGCTATTTTAACCCGAACCATCGTTGATTGTCGTGTCTTACCTAAGGATTCACGTTGTGTATTGTGCTAATGCAGTGTTCATATGGTAGGAACTACTGGACGAACGAGAAGTCATCTACCCGAGTCCAAAGAACGAAAGCGATGGGTTCCCTCAAACGTCCATAGACGAAGGTCTTGGAAACGACAAATCAGCCACAGACGGTGAGATATATACCCATTTTATTTTTCCGTGTTCCAGTTTAGATACGAGCTTTGTGTATTGTTTATTACGATTTTACAAGACGCATCTCAAAAAACAAGCTCCACATTGTACGTGGACATGGAAGTCTTTGGCTTTTCAAAAAAACTGTTTAACTATAGTATTCACACCGGTTACATTTACACAATAGTTCGTGTTGAGGACGATTACTTTCTTATGTCCTGCCTATATTGATATTTTACTAACGCTGCGACATGTCCTCTAGATCTACTACATTGTTAATTGGGAAGTGGTCAAAGTGTTGCTCCTTCTTATATGACAGGACGTTCTCAGTTGCAGCCATGCGGACGTGGAACAGTCTTCCTCTCCAGAGAAAGACTCATCCTTAGACACGTTTCAGAGACATTTATATATAACATTTAACTTTTTCGCAAGGATTACATGTTTTTAACAAATGCTTAATTATTGTTTACAATGCATTTATAAATATTCTACTATGTTCGTATATGTTATGTTTTATTATTTTTAGGTAATTAATAAAATGTTTACTTATCTTTACTATGTGTACATATATACTCGTCACGTTTTAACTAATTTATTATCATAATATTACATTTAGCCAAATAATTTCATCACCTTTGTATTTGATGTGCCTCTAAATTGATTTTTTCCAGATATATATATATATATATATATATATATATATATATTTATATATATATATATTTATATATATATATATATATATATACATACATATATACATATATATATATATATATATATATATATATATATATATATATATATATATATATATATATATATATATATATATATATATATATGTAAAGGCACTTTTTCCAGAAATATATATAATATTATATGTGTACATGTACTTATTATTATATATATATATATATATATATATATATATATATATATATATATATATATATATATATATATATTATATTACCCGAAATACTGGGTAATATTTCCTTCAAAACACATTATTTAAATTTCAGTCAACCTTGTCATTCAAAGTTGATTCCATTTTGTTATGGCGGTATTAATAATAATGATACTAATAAAAATATTTAGATAGCACCCGATCAACCAAGATTGCTCTCAGGTACTTTACATACATGCGATCATAACTAATATGAAATTATTATTAATTATATTAAAATAAATATATTAAAATATATATTAAGTGTTTTATACTGCGGCAGTGTCTTCACTGTTAAAGACCTCTAGGTCTTTAATAACAGTTGGTAGTTGTGAACGCCAAGTAATCGCTGTGACTGTAGTTTCCGCCCTGGTCGGTCTCGGACATCACTGGTATGACCCACCCCTGTTGCAGGCGGAGAGGAAGGGGAGACTGAGGACAAGTTCAACCTGGGCAAGATCATGGAGGACCGGGAAGGCGAGGAAGAGGAGCAGGTGAAGCCGAGCGATGCAGATGTGGAGGGGCCATCAGGAGAGGGTGATGCTGTAGAGGAGGAGGAGGAGGAGGAGGAGGAGGAGGACGCCGAAGAAGAAGAGCTGGATGACGACCCGGATGAGTAGCTGGACTCACGGGACACTAATGGACGTCGTCGCAGCGCGTCGTGATCATATGGCGCGTTGGTTGTGTTCCTCCTTGTGCTACTTATGGTGGGACAAGACACTGGTTAGCGCTGTAAAAGCCGGTTTACACAAGAGACGTTTGCACTAGTTGTTCACCGTGTCGCACGGCAATGCGCAACTAAATGTTGTGCTTGCATTTAGGCGAGCGACATGTCTAGACAATTTCATGAAAGGTCACGACTGGTGCACCTGATGTCGGTCGCCACTGCTTCAAAGTCGCTGCTGACTGTCTGCCAAATTGGGACTTGCCCCATTTTGACGGACTCTGTTGTAGCCCCGGTCTAGTCTCGGTATTCGGTCTCGCGAAGGTGTGTACACGACCGATTCTTACACCACGATATCACGCGACATCGCATCGTACGACCAATCGGACGATTAGTCGCTCGTGTAAACTGGCCTTTATGCTACAAGAACACTTAGCGAGGTTGCTCTTGTTCACTTTATTGATGTTATCTTGTTTTATCTTATTGTTGGTGGTTTCGCAGATGTATAATATTTTATCAGCGCAGATTACAACAAATACTCGAAAAGTGCAAATGTTCTTGGTCCGTTCTCGAAGCACACACGCAGCAGTCTCCATCTGACATGTTAATGTACTTAGATTGTACAAGTTGTAAATAAATGCAAGCGTTGTTTTGAAATAATGGGTAAGTAAAATTTTGTTTCAACGTCTAAACGTTTATGCCCCTTACTGCGTAATAGCCTTCATCCATCCATCCATCCATCCATCCATTCTTCCACCCACCCACCCACCCACCCACCCACCCACCCACCCACCCACCCACCCACCCACCCACCCACCCACCCACCCACCCACCCACCCACCCACCCACCCACCCACCCACCCTTCCATCCATCCATTCTTCTAACCACCCACCCACCCACCCACCCACCCACCCTTCCATCCATCCGGCTATATTCTGCTTTACACCTATGTAAGGAGCCAGCTACTGCATTACTAATAGACGCAGTAAATCAGTCGATTGCACGGTCGCCAAACAATGAATTATCCAGTTGACACACAAATGGACATTGTTGCCCTTTTTATTACATGTTTGCTGCCCAGAATGCTAGATACATGTCACGATATGAGGAATATTTACACATTGTGACATGCGTAATATTGTCCTTGCATTGGAATGTTACTTTCGGTTACTCTGGAAAAGTTATCGTTGGCAAAAAAGGAAGATGACCCAGAGAATTGAACGTTTTTGCATTATAAAATGCCCTGACTTACGCCACCCCACCCCATGTTCTATATGCCTTTCCAGATAGTTAACGCGAAACGTGTTCACACATTATGGAAGTGTCCGTGTTATCGCAAAGTAAATTTTTAAACTGATGTTACTTGTTGGCAAATTTCGACGAATCACTAAATTACGTAAGTAGGTTATATACCGTATTCTAACTGTCCCTAACATCAGCAACGTTCAGCTTATTCAACAGCGTTCTGATCTAACAGTAACAAGCCAAGTTTACCTTTTCACTGGTTAAATTCATATGCTATAGACCTAACAACTACAGATAAATAATGATTTCTCCATACTGTTATACCCTTGGGCATTCACAATAATACATTGCTAGCAGGAGAGCCTACCGTTGCCTGTCTATGATGTAGCTTCGCATTTCATATTGTTCGCGTATAACACAGTATATTCAATTAATGCTATGTTTATCTACAATGCCAATAACAGCTTGACGCACAGCCTAATCTTTGATTATGAAAGTCACACCTAATCTAATCAGCCATTTCGAAGGGCGAGCTTTTGAGGTTGCCCTCTACACTTCCTCTCCCAGCCGTTCGATCTCGTTCAGCATGAAGTCGATGTCTTGTTGCGTACTGGCGCTGTTAGACACAATCATGCGGAAGAAGTTCGGTTTGTCGCCCAGAGGCTGGTACCCGACCATGGTGCTTCCTTTCTCCATCATCATTGCTTTGATTTTCGGCGCCACCTAAATTAACAGGATGATGGTAGCATTAGTGGTTTCCTCCATTGGTAGTATGCTGAATGCAACTTATGTTACCCTGACATGCTTTACACGCCACCGCGCCTGGGATATTCTTCTCTCGACAGGCTGCACAACACTGACATATCATTACATCCAATCCGGAAGTCAATTACAAGTCAACACAAGCAAAATTCAAGAAGCGTACCTTGTCAAGCTTGGCGTCTCGCTCCGGGCCCAGCGGTATGTGGCGCATGCTCCTCGGGACGTACCAGAAGCAAACGTTTATGAACTGAGGCTGAAATGAGCGAGCAGCAGACAATTCACCCAACTGTGCTTAAAGCCACCAACAGCAGTCGCAACTGAAGCGGCGGCGGCAGCAACAACAGCAACGACAAAAACAACAGCAACGACAAAAACCAACAGCAACGAAAAAACAACCACAGCAACGACAAACAACAACAGAAACAAACAACAATAACAACGACAAAAACAACAGCAACGACAACCAATAACGACAAACAACCACAGCAAAGACAAACAACAACAGCAACGACGAACAACAGCACAAGCAACGACAAACAACAACATCTGCAACAGTAACGACAAGCAACAACAGCTATGACAAACAAGACAAACAATGAAATACAACAACAGCAACGACGAACAACACAACATTAACAAAACAAAACGGTGGTACTAATTTAGAGTTATGGCTTCAAATAAATAAAAACATTATTATTATTTTTTTTAACTACTCACGTTTTCCAGGACGAATTCGAAACCTTCTCTCTCCGTCAATTTCTCCTGGAGATATCTGCAGCAGAAACATATGTTTCGTGCTAATAATTCTCTCTCACCAACCATACGTAAAACGTTTGCTAAATCCAAACGCTTCCGGTCAGTGAAGAAATAATAATTATATAATATTATAATAACAATAATGACAACAAACCGTAAAATGTATGCTTTGATATAGCGTGATATCGCGTGATATAGCGTGATATAGCGTGATATCCAGCCCCTGGGCTTTACACTTCATCCCCTTGCAGACTTGTTCATTTCAACGCCGTCTTGACTTTTCTGGGAAGCTTTCAGTCACGCTGCAAGTACTGCGCGAAGACTATTCGTTCACACTGTGGCGATTGCCAAAGCTTCGAAAAAGCAGCAAGAGGATTCGAACCTGCGCTCTCTCGATTCCGGCTTAAACAACTCCAACACATTTGAAAAAGTCTACATAAACCACATGGTTGTTAATTTGTGTATTCATCAAAACCACACAAAACGTACGGTGTCCTGTGTGAGTGTCAATCGACGCATGTCCTTAATATCGAATATTTTATTCCGCAGTTTCCCGCTAACGTGCCGATCATAGATTTTAAAAGATTAAACAAGAATATCACCAAAAACGATAAGCTACAGGTGGAAAGTGGACACGGACGTCATTGCCTCGTCGAGAGTCCAACCAGGACTGTCGAATAGGTGAATGCTTAGTGACGTCACTAGCAGCTCTCGAGTCGAAACGAAGTGACAACCCGACATAATGGACTCTTGTTCCGGTCTGACCAAACATATAGGTAACGTTCTTCAGACGACGGCCACGCAGCTGTCTGGTGTTTGACTTCTTGTGTAGTTGGAATTGGCGGCTGATTTGCAGATTTTCCTGTTCGGCCTACTTCTATGTCTACATAATCGCAAACGAGAAAATCAGTAGGCCCTGTGACATATTCTAACGACGCTTGCAAATGTGTTCGTGGTTGAATTTCAGAGAATTCAGTATGTGGAAAATTGGTCACAAATTACCATCGAGTCAGCTGTGGCACTAGTGTTGCTGTCGGAAAAGTCAGAGCGTTTGTACCTACACAAAGCATACTGATTATCCCAGGCATTCTAAGTGTTTCAGATGTCAGAATGTAGGCAATGTGTAACCATGCAACGTCTTACAAAGAAACTGCCCAAGCAAGAAGGAAGTAAAATAAGTATAATCCAAACTGATCAGCTTCAACGCGCATTTCTGCGACCGATAGCCGGAGGGCTGAGCTTTGTATCTCGGGCGCCAAACTTTCGGGGGTTCATCTACGACCCCACGGTCGGGTAGGCTCAGTTTTATCTTTTTTTTTCGAAATTCAACCCGCGGTAAAATATATGCCTCCCCATATTATCTTCTTCGTGGCCGCACGCATTGTCCGGTGAGGCATTTCTCACAGATGTAGATGCGTTTTAATTGTCCTTTTTTTTTTTCTCGCCATGTCAATATTTATAACTGGATTTGAACTCACTCGACCAGTGAGTACACAGAATACTACAGAAGTGTAGACAACGCATACTTCTCCAAGTTTGAAGCGATTTTAATCGTGTACATACCCACCACTGCTTGTAGCCAGGTGCATCTACAGCTGAGTGAACTGTGACAACGACGGGTGGGCAAAATTGCCAAAAGCTTCGAAACGGCAGCAGGAGGATTCGAACCCGGGTTCTCTCGATTGAGAGCCCAGGCATTCTAAGAACTTCAAGTGTCAGAATGTATGCAATGTGTAACCATACAACTGCTCAAGGAGGAAGTAAAAAAGGCTATTCCAAACTTGTCAGCTTCAACGCGCATTTCTACGACCGATAGCCGAAGGTCTGAACTATTTTTCACCCGTTCATCGGTCTGGTTATAACACCCGTAGACATAATAATTGTCACCGAGCAAGCACATGTTTGTGTGTTTCTATGCTATGCGACTCCTCCTAGACGCTTTATATCTCGGGCATCAAACTTTCGGGGTTCATTTACGACCCAACGGTCGGATAGTCCCAGTTTAATTTTTTTCTCGAAATTCACCCTGCTGTTACCCTTTTTATGAACAATCGCTTTACTCTTTGTAGTTATTACGTACAACTGTCCGCAACGCTACGCGACCAGTTACGTACAACTGTCCTCAACGCTACGCGAACAGTTACGTACAACTGTCCGCAACGCTACGCGAACAGTTACGTACAACTGTCCGCAACGCTACGCGAACAGTTACGTACAACTGTCCGCAACGATACGCGAACAGTTACGTACAACTGTCCGCAACGCTACGCGAACAGTTACGTACAACTGTCCGCAACGATACGCGAACAGTTACGTACAACTGTCCTCAACGCTACGCGAACAGTTACGTACACCTGTCCGCAACACTACGCGAACAGTTACGTACAACTGTCCGCAACGCTACGCGAACAGTTACGTACAACTGTTGACAACGTCTAGCATCTTTCTTTTGGTTGTCCGAAGTTACGTAATATAAGGACAAGGCATCGTTAGACGTTACGATAACTGCCAGTATTACGTCACAATTTCGATAGTTAGAAAGAAGCCATCAAGATTGACTGATAGCACCAAGTACAAGGCACATATATATATATATATATATATATATATATATATATATATATATATATATATATATATATATATATATATATATATATATATATATATATATATATATATATAGCACGTGTTACCACTGGTCCAGCACGTGCTACCACTGGTCTAGCACGTGCTACCACTGGTCTAGCAAGTGCTACCACTGGTCTAGCACGTGCTACCACTGGTCTAACACGTAGCCGTGAAATGTGTTACCATTCATGCGACATTTGTCAAGTTGAAGAATGGCTAAATATGTTCGTCAAGTTGCAACGTTAACTATACTTTATTGTTCTAACCTTATTGACTTTATCATGTCTTGATATCGAAATGCATTTTATTTTGTCTACTGCATCAACTTTAGCACAATTAGGCTAAGTAGGCTTTGAATCGGTTTTCACAAAACCTAATGATTGCTTTATTTATATATGCAAGGAAATTCCATAAGATGAAAGGAGTCTGTGTCTAATAAACCCAGCTACAATGAAAACTGTGAAAACATGCAAACTATTCTTCGGGTTTGTGTGGCGCTCGTTTAACATGAACCTAAATGAAAATAATACATCTACTTTTTAACCCGTTTCAGTGACACTTTCACATGCAAATGAGGATAGGCTTGGCGTCGGTATGCCGCAATAGAACTGTCTGCTTAAGTGCAAATACATCACGAAAGGCTAATGGTGGCTTTTGGTAATTCACAAGTATCTCAAATGCATGACCTCATCAAAATCAGTTGAATGGTCGGGTCACGAAACATGTGAGTGCATGTGAGTATAGGTTTGGTGCCGGATTGCCTCATGGGAAGTCCCTGCTTAAGTGGAAATACATTGTGGAAGGCTAAGGGTGGCTTTTGTAATTCAGAAGTAACTCAAATACATGGCCTCATAAACATAATTTGAATGGTCGGATCACGAAACACGACTCACTGCATGCTGTATACTCTAATTATTAATTACTACTATATTCAACAATCACTAGTCTACCTAAGACATAACTAAAATTGCAATTAAATCTGGTGGAGATTTTGGAGGAGTTTTCCCGCTCCAAGAATACTATAGTGTCCGTATAGTGTGTAGACCGAAACTTGGAGTTGTGAGATACTGCTTGCGGGACAACGTTAGCAGTTCGTGAACTCGTACATATGCGATGAGGTGTAATCACATTCCCATTTCACGTTTTTTGGTCGTTTTATGACGTTCGAACGTTTCACGTTTTTACACATTTTCAATATTGTCATTGTTTTATCACCTTCACTAGTTTCACCTTTTTACGATGTCTCATTCTTCTCTGCAGTTTCAATAGAGAGGTTAGGCACGCCAAATTTGCCACATATTCGTATAGAACCATGTCGTCTACACGTACCCGTCCAAACAGTTACAACTTAAGAGGTTCACAACTGATAGGCGTATAACAACGAAACGACCGCCAAAATAACATCGAATAATTTTGGTGAAAACGTGTAGTAGGATTGGTCTGTTTCTGCTCAGGCTCAATTAACAGGTGAACAAGTGAGCTGTGTAGGTAGATAATGACATGCTTTGTCATCGTTGTTTCGTGTGATATTAACTGTAAGAACGTTTCATGCGTTGCTATACAAGTGACCACACGTTAACAGTTTCACGTGTTTGCATGAAAGCCCTCACAAATAAATATACTCTCAAATGCACGTGTAAACTTAAACTTAATATGTCTTATTTGTGTCGCTTTGCTTGTGATTGACTGGCAGCTTATTTACCCACCGAAACATCTCCTTTTAGTGTCTCGCAACGACGCTAGAAAGGTTGACTAATATGTCAAACATTTTATTTCAGGTAGACTAGGCGTAGACACGCGGGACAACTTGACAACATAACAGTGTCGTATCTAGGATCTCACAGAGGGGACAAGTCTAGTCACCCATTACCACACCATGCTACCATGTAGCGTGGCCACGGAAAAATGTGGAAACAATTAATACAAAGTGGGGCATGACCTAGTGGCTCCTCTACAAAGGGGCATGACCCAGTGGCTCCTCTGCAAAGGGGCACATGACCCAGTGGCTCCTGTACAAAGGGGGCATGACCCAGTGGCTCCTCTAGAAAGGGGCATGACCTAGTGGCTCCTCTATAAAGGGGCATGACCCAGTGGCTCCTCTACAAAGGGGCGCATGACCCAGTGGCTCTTGTACAAAGGGGCATGACCCAACTTGCAACATTCGTAGTGAACCCGGGGTCATGCCTCAGTTAGACTTCCGGGTGTCTTACAAGAATGTAGGGCATAGTAAGTTTGGCATAGGAAGGTGCTAAAAATTCATGTCATCTGACATAAGTGGCTTTGAGCAGGGACATTGCCATGTTTGCTGGTAGAACCTGTTGACAGTGTAACTGTGCATGTTTAGGTGATTTTAATAGACGGAATGATTTTTTTTATTTTTTCGCCACAAGGCACGAGTGCCTAGTAATTCTTGGAGAAATTTGTAAACATTGACGGGAATGACACCTTCAGCCATTTTAAAAAAGTTAGAAATAAGTGATTTTGACTAAACTCGACGAGCAAGTCAGTGACGGGATGCTAACGGCGGGTAAGAAGTTTAAGACTTTTTGGTGATCCCGTTCTCTTATTATCGTTCAAAACGTTAACATGGTCACCAATAGGAAATTTAACCGTAGGATGATCCCATACGGGTAGAAACTGCTCTCGAAATCCCCAGGAAAAGCCCTTACACCTCGGTGACGTAATACACAACAACTTACACGTCACAAGTTTGGCGGGCCGACGAACTTTTAAGAATTAATTTCGATCGCTTCACGTTTTTATGCCGTTTCAATATTAGTTTTTATCCACTAGACGCTCTCCGTTCCAAAACCTGAACAGACCGAGTGCAACAACCTATAGTTTTAAACCTGTCACTGGCATTCAGGCGACAACACGCTGCTTGCACCGTCCCGCAAGTGGGCGATGTCGTGTTCTCGTCAAAGGTCACTTACCGCGACATGTCGAGCAGATTGTTAATGCGATGCTCGAAGCCCGTGTCGCCGTTCGCACGCCATGTGATCCACAGCTTGAAGACGTCGTTGTGCCGCCCGCACTGGATGGCCTTGTCGCCCGTGTCATAGACGACGTCATACTGCTTGTCTTCTTGGAATAGGTATGGCGCCTTTAGCGCGTTGCTCGCCTCCAGTAGACCCTGAAGACGGCATAAACACGACAATGTCCACAGTTTTGTTGATATAAAGATGTGATTTTGGTATTAGAATTTATTTTGTCAGCTACATAATTATAATGTAAGCCGTTTCTCTCGGGGAAGCCACTTAACATTGCTCGTCTGGCATACTTCGCATAGATCGCATTAAAGTCTGGTCGGTTTTTATCGTAAAACCATGTTATATAGTGTAAATTTATGCTAACGTCTTCACCGCCCAAATGTGCTTCAAGAAATATGCACGCATACGCACGCACGCACGCACGTACACGGGTTTTACCTTTCGCCGTAGCAGAATTGCAGAACATTGAAGCAGAATTCCCATCAATTTGTGCGGGTTCCAAGTCATTGAATCAGCTCTGCAAGTGGAATCAAGCAAACTCCTGAGCTGCGTTGTTAAACAGAAAACTATAAGCGTTTTTGCAATTGGGATTGAAAGAAAGGTGGTCAGTATTGCGTAATAGAAAGAACGCTACATTCAGCTCGAGCGATAATTAAGAAGGACAGCCTTGTGCACACAATCATGCATAATATTACATACTTACATACACATGCATACACAGACACACGCACGCACACACGCAAGCACTCGCGCACGCATGAACGCACACACGCACGCACATACAGTACAATGCAATAGGCTCACCTCTGCACACCTTCCAAGAGACCTCTGTACTTTTGCGACACAAGTGCGCTGCCTCCCCACGCTCCCTGCAAACAGTGACACGTACATCCTTGTAGACGTTCTATTTAAAAACGTATTATACGTGACATTGTTTATGTAAGGTTTTTTTTATTAGCGGTTTGTGTATTTTCGTGTGGTTTTGTAAGGCATGAATTTTCTTACGATATTCAGTGAAAATTCGTTAATCCGGATCCCGATAATCCGGAAACCTCGGCATCCGGACTTCACGAGAACGGAATTTTGAAACACTGAAAACGTTAATTGCACGATTCGGTTGTCCGGATAACTTGTTAATCCGGACACATACACCGAGGACCAAGGTGTCCAAAATATCGAGGTTCCACTGTATATTTAAATATATCCCATAAACACGCACGATAGAACCCATGTGATCCAAACGTGTGTTTGTGGTATCCACTGACTATGTCACACTCCCTGACAGTGACGCCACTCGGCATATCACCACTGTCACAACTTGACTATAAATTAAAAAAGAATAGTTGCATATTGATGTAAAGTAATGATTGGCTGGGCAACGCATTATTGTTTACGACTTGCTGCATCGTTGCAACTGTGCACTTGAGTAACGTAACACAGCTACAAAACAAACACGAGCATTATTGTGTTCCTGAAACTGAGAGATTTAGTAAAAAATAGGAGTTTACCAAATTAAATAAAGATGCGCAGAATTAACACATGAAATGGAAGTTGTGGCAGTGGTGAAATGGTTAGTGGCGCCCCTGGTGGGGTGTTTGTGAGTACGTACGTCGACGTGGAACCAGATCTTGTGTTTCTCGCAGACGTCGGCAATGTCACAGAACGGATCGAATGCCCCGAGTACAGTCGTTCCGGCAGTTGCCGACACGAAGAACGGAACACCGCCCTCCTGTTTCGTGCGCTTGATCTCCGCGTCGAGCAAGGAGGGGATCATCCGCCCCCTGTGGGAGAACCGTCCGGCAGTGTAACCGATGTCATTATGCATGAAATACTTGGAATATTGTCATGATTTGAGAGTTAGCAGGACTTCGAAATAAAAAAACAGCAAAGATTCCGCCCAAACTTTCTTCACACCAATTTAAGCAAGATATTTGTTTTTTTCTTGTGCGTGGATTTATACGGGGTCACGAATAGATTATGTATTTTTCTTGTCCGTGTAGTTGGTTAGTTGCCTGTAAAGATGTAAACGCTAATAGCGCTTTACTATGCCTCGGGAAACTACTGTCATGTGCTGCATTTACTAAAGGCTCATTTAAACCACTTCACATTCCACGAAAATATGTAGCTTTCATATAAACCTGATTTTGTTAACTCTCACACATGTATTTAATGACATCTTTATGTACATAAGGTTATCTGCAGGCCTTAAGATATGTAACGCTGCCAAAGCAATACACGCTTCCCATTGCCACTACTCAATGCAATACAATACAATACAATACAATACAATACAATAAAAATACTTCTATTGCGCTAAAACGTCGAGAAACCCAAGCTCAGGGCACCACAACAAAAGTGTTAGGCAGCTTCTAGTTGGTTTAGCAATTCAAGTGGAAAAAGGGTGCTTGTACTGAAATGAGTATGATCTCACCAGAAGTCCCGGCGACAAAAGACACGGCGGTCACGTTACTGCATTTGTTAAATGCCATGAAAATAATCCGCAATCAATTCAAAACTGAAGAGCGACTCTCGTTAATATTTTAGTTGTGCGTAGTCAATTGCGCCAAAGTCTAGCGAGACCCAATCACGACGAACTCCTTTTGAAAACCACCGGACGTAGATAATCATACGAGTTCGTTTGTGGGTCTGTCGGATGTCTCTGGTCAGTCTTACACTCAGCCATCGGCAGCAAGATTCACTGTCGTTTAACCAAATATTCAGCAATGTGAAATTGTATTCATCGTTGCAGAACAGTTTACAGCGACGATATGAATCAAGAAACGTAATCCTACCGCTCGTCCGTTTTGATGAGTACCACGTTGTCAGTGCCAATACCGAGAAGCGCGCCAGCACGTTTGATCGAAAAGTGACTCTGAAAAGAAATGAGATCATCACTTTCTAAACAGGCCAAGGTTTAGTGGTACAATCTAACCATTACGAGACCCGTGTCTACTACATCACAACAGCAGACAAAACGCAAATAGACGTACGCATTTAGTGCCTAACGTAATGAGTTGAGGTAAAATAGAAGGAATTCAGGAACAAAAATACGGATAAAATGACAGAAAATGCGATTTGGTGATTAAACCTACTACAGAAAAATAACTAGAGGAGTAATATGATATATAACAATATGTTAACAGTGTCTTAGTAGTAGGTAGTAGTAGGTGTATTTACTTACTCTAACGTATTGTAAATATTCCAGACATATGTTAACTATTTTAGTCTAGTAATTATACATGCAAACGAAAACTTGTATGTTTCCCACAAACAAACTACCGTTTGCTGACAATCCAGTAGCAATCGGATGTGTTCAAAATGTCAGGATGCAAAATACTGTGTTAATAAAGTTAACAACACCGACAACTGCGAAAAATCGAAGGAGATACGACATTGGCCAAAGATTAATTATGAGATCAGCCGAGATTGCTCTGCCGCAAAAACAGAAACGCCCAAACGCGACGAAAATTATCCTATCATTAAACTTGATTGAGTGATTAATTTAATTTGATCCAATGATTAGTACGACAGCTGGACAAAGTCCAACTCCATATTGTGTTCGGATAGAGCCATCTGGGTCGATCAAAAACCAAGTATACGAGAATGTGTAACGGCGGAACTGGTTTGTTTCACCAAGTATCCAATAAGGATGTTGCCAGGAAAAACTAATTGATATAATTCCCTAAATGTCACTTTCATAGAAATTCAATATCACAGTGTTCAGATGTACATATTATGTACATTCAGACGTATGTGTAACCCATGTGCTTGTGTTGAATTGAGTAAATTACTAAGCCTTTTACAATAGCAGGTTTAGGTAAACAATAAATAAAAACTAGTAAATGATAGTGCAAATGAACTGGATAGCGCATATTTACATGATTTCAAATAGTCTGGTGTCAAATCTTCTTTGCACCGGAAAGAAATTAACAAAGCAAGTGAAAGAAATTAACAAAGCAAGTGAAAGAAATTAACAAAGCAAGTGATAGAAAGTAACAAAGCAAGTGATAGAAAGTAACAAAGCAAGTGAAAGAAATTAATAAAGCAAGTGACAAAAAGTAACAAAGCAAGTGAAAGAAAGTAAAAAACCATGTGAAAGAAAGTAACAAAGCAAGTGAAAGAAAGTAACAAAGCAAGTTTAGATAAAGTTAGAGTTAGTCGTTTAACTGATGTTCTTTTACTAAGTGATTTTAAGGATGTCTGTAGTCTTCATTTGTTAACTTCCTACACACAGCTTCAGAGTAACAGGGATGAGACAAAACGGCTTTGAAATATAGTCAGGTTTTAATAAATGTTATTCTGGAAGCAATGTATGAGAGAACAAAAGGAAGAGTTGTGGTTGGATCTGGGTTGTCAGAAGAGTTTTTAGTTAACATCGGTTTGAGGCAAGGAAGTGCCTTAGCCCTTTACTGTTTATCATGGTGATGGCAATAATCAGCCGGAAGATCAGCTCGAAGGATATTCTCAGGAAGATGATGTATGCAGATGATCTGGCCATAATAGCAGAGAGCAAACAAGACCTGCGGGAGGTGCTGGAGGAGTGGAGGGGGTGTTCGAGAGGCACGGACTGCGAGTGGGCCTGAGGTGGACGGAGGTGATGTGGGTTGGATGGTAGGGAGATCGAGCGGGTGGATAGCTTTGTGTACCTAGGAAGAATGGTTACGGAGGATGGGCATTCAGCGGCAGAAGTGCGACGTCGGACACAAGCGGGAGCGAATGCTTGGAGAAAGGTGGAGGGAGTCATGTTGGACAGAACAATTTCAAAAAAGCTGAAAGGGAAAGTCATGAGAACATGTGTTACACATGTGCCTGTGTGGTCTGGGGACAGTGGCGTTGACAGAACAACAGCGACGGAAGCTGCAAGTGTGTGAGAATAACTGGGTTCGGCGAATAACAAGAACAAAGAGGGTGGACAGAAGAAGGATGAACGACCTAAGGAAAGAGGTTGGGATGCAATGCAGCCTAACAGGAAGATTGGTGAGAAGCAGGATGAGATGGGCAGGCCACTTGGTAAGAATGGATGCAAGCAAATTAGCAAAGAGAGCAGAGGTGGAAAAACATCAAGGACGCAGGAAAAGGGGAAGGCCACAGCTGATATGGGAGGACTGCGTGAGGAGGGATATGAGAAGATCGGGGGAGGATGAAAGATGGAGAGAGGGAGCAGCCGATAGAAAACTATGGAAAGAAAGAACAGAAATAGTGACTCGACAATATTTTACCTGACCCTCACCCCTGTACAGCAGGGAACAAGGAGGAAGAGAACATTCTGAAACTGCAGTGACGTTAGGGTGTTTTTTAAAAATGTCAATGTGCGCAACCTTCACTTGGTGTAATGTGCCTAAACATTAAGCCGTGCAACGTTACGGGCTTTACAAATTAATTGTAAAGGTCGCTCAACGAGTCCAAAGGTTAATAAGAGTTATGGCTAGGGTCAGGGCTAGAATTTTAGTATTCATCTAGAATGAATACGACCGTTTCTTGATAGGGAATTGCAGCGTTATGTTATATTCGGCGTCGGTGAAGATTGTCAACTTTCTGATCTTCTTGCAGCTCCCAGTGTACGCTGGAGAATTTATCCAAATATGGGTTCATCGTTTAAGTAAGTTCTAGTCGATCTTGAGGCTGTGGAATTGGGTGGATGAAAGTGTTGTGACAAACTCGTCCAGTGACTTGAAATGGATGCTCTGCAGCTGTCCTCCCAGTCGCTTTAGGGGTGATAGTTGCTCTTCTGGAGAGGTTGGTTTTGTAAGAGGTTTGTGAGGTGCCATCTTGGCCTTCGTCACGGGAGGGACTTCGCTGCTGAGGACGGGAAGGGCGACCAACTATTCGCTAATGAACCACATATGCGGTTTGAAGGCAGTATTGGAGATTTGCTGCTACATTGCTGTCAACAGCAAAACACTCTTCCAACAAAGTGAGATCGTTGATTGTTGCATATGCTGCCACTGACGCTTGTATTCACTGTTACGCGAACAGCAATGCACATACGAGTTGAACTACCGCGGTCCTTTATCTTCACTAGCATTGAACTTAAACTGTCTGGGAAAGAACACCAACTTATAGCAGTAGATAAATGTCCACATCCACCTGGCGTGATGGAAGGCTGCAGGTGATCTGAAGTTTCGGTATTTCTCCAAGTAGATCATGGCCATCTCCAAAAGCGAGATGTAATATGTGTTCTCAGTATGGTGCTCCTCGTGGGAAATTATTTGTTTACCTATCCAGGGAAGCATGAATGGTGCTACAGTGAGCCAACGAGATGGTCCGAAGCACTATTTGAAAACATCGCCGAAAGCTGGATATGGCAATAAGGGCCCAAACCCCGTTTAGAGGCTGACGCCAATTATGTCCAACACAGCTGGCAATACATTCGTCAGAATGTCATGCTGTCAACAGCAAAGCCCCTCGAAACCCCGCCTGTTGTACCGTAGCGCAGAGTTGGTCGCCATTGACGCCTTCAGCAGCGACGAACCTCCCGTAACGGAAGCCAAATTGGCAGGAACTTTCATAAAACCAACCCCTTTAGCAGAGCAACCGCCATCGCCGGAAGAACTGGAAGGACAAATGCCGAACATCCATATTAAGTTACTGGATGAGTTTGTCACAACGCGTTCATCCAGCTTATTCCACAGCATCAAGACCGCCCAGAGCTTCACAGCTGATAACGCCCTCCTGTTGTGATAAACCCCTCCCATTTCTGCAGCGTATCTTGGGGGCTGGAAGACAATCAGAGTGCTGGCATCTTACACAACGCTGAATATGACATGACATTGAAGTTACCTCTCAAAAAACTTTCGCATTCGTTCGAAGTGAATATGAAAACCCTAACACTAAGTGAAATTTGGGCTCGTTGAGCGCCCTCTACAATTAAGGCGTGTAAGTATTCACAGCTTAGCTGTTATGCCAAATACACCAAATGAAGGATGAGCACGTTTACATTACAAAAACTTTTAGTAACAAGTAACAAGCACGAACATGAACGTACGTGTTCTGACGTGAACATGACAAGTCGAGGCATGGCCGACAAACCCTTGGCCTTCGCGTCAGGAAGGACAGTGTGACGAGCCACGGCAACGGCGTACAGGTTTGAGATGGCGCCACCTGCAAACACAGCAGCCGCATTGTGTTTCGTTTTCAAACAAGTCAGTAGCGGCGGCCAATGGTTTGTGTTCTGAGAAAAAAACATGAATGTAAACAGTGCTTCTTTGAAATGATGTCATAGTAACTACTGTTATACAACCGACAGTGCGCGTGTGCGCACGCACGCACGCACGCACGCGTACAAGACACACTACACAATAAGCATACGCACGCATGCACGCGCGCACGCACCCACGCACATGCAGAGCAAATACATATTTGAGATTATTATTCACAAATCACAATTGAAAAAAATTTACGTTGGAATCGCATCACAGAATCATTATTGACGTACGGTTTCAAGGGAAGATACAAACGTATCTTCCTACAGAAATTAAAACAACTTTCGCCGTGCCTAAATACAAATGCCTTGGTTTGTTTTTGTGGAACGCTGACCCACCAGGAGCAAAAATGCCGTCTCCTTCGCCGTTTTCCCATCCGATGCATTCTCGCATCTTCGTCAGAACGATGTCCTCCATAAGAGTGAAGACGGGTGCTATTTCATACGTGAACCTGCGATACGATGGATGTCCACAACAACATATATAATATATTAATAATAATCTTTCGATGCTGGTAGTATCCATAGATGCATTGGTGTTCTTTTGATTATAGATAATGAATTGATGTTTACAATATATGCTATGTTCACTTTATAGACGGCAACAAGTAGCCCATTAACAACATTTACATGTCTACACCCCAAATAAGTCGAATGAACAGGTCTGTCAGAGGTGAAGTGAAAAGCGATCTGAACATTATCGAAACACGGATACCGCTCTATATAAGAACGTAACTTTACCGTATTTACCTTTTCTTCTGTGTTATTTACGCATTAAATGAGTTGCAGCCACTTACGCTGAACTGTCGTCTATGGAGATTCATTACCCCCTGGGGAAGGCATAACTATAATTATTGTAAATCGTAATCTATGTGGCTATCATTGTAGTAATGCTGGACTTTACAAGCATCACAACTGATTCGTCTATTGAAAGATGCTGGCTGTAGCAACAACGGAACAGGTACAACTACACGGATGTGTTATATGTGTGTGATATGTCTCAACTTCGGTAGTATTTGCTCGCCAGGATGCGAATGCCCAAAAACATTACGAAGAGCAAACGTATAATTTCCCCAAGGAGCCACTCTGTTTGCCTTGCACAGTTGCGCAATATATTGCTTAAGTCTGTCGAGAATATTGGCGCCGGAGTCACTATTGCTGTCAGACATCAGCGTGCTTACATGTTGGTGTTAGCCGTGGCAGTCAGCCATTCGCCGACCAGTGCGATGATGTCCAATCCTGTGGACAGCTGGTTGAAAAACCTTGGATGACCTGCGGCAAGGCATTGGTAATACTGTCGTCAACGTCTTGGTCTTCGTCATTACCCCCGCCATTATCATCACACCACCAAATTTCGCCAAAGTCCACCAAATTCCATCAACATCCACAAAAAATCCATCAAACATCCATCAAACATCCGCTAAAATCCACAAAAAATCCACAAAAATCCACCACCACCAACAATAATAACAACACCATCACCACTACCATCATTATCATCACCAGGCGAAGAGCCAACATCATTGTCGTCGACTACGACCTCATCCTCAACATCGTTGTCGACATCACATTTCTATCATCATTAACATCTTTACTATCATGCCTCTTCATAGTCAACATCATCACCATCACTATCACCATCACTATCACTATCACCATCACCATCACCATCACCATCACCATCACCATCACCATCACCATCACCATCACCATCATCATCACCTTCATTATCACCATCACTATCACCATCACTATCACCATCACTATCACCATCACCATCACTATCATCATCAATATCGCATTCACCATCGACATGAGCATAACCACAACCACAGCCACTACCACAACCAGAACCACAACCATACCCAAATCATAGTAGCGATCATTAGGCTTGGCGTAAAGTGTAATTGTTTCCTGGTTAGTTCAGAGCCAAGCAAAGGAGAGGATCGCATAGATGAGCACGCAGGAGGACGAATGATGTGTGGGCATCGGAATAACTTTAATATCTTGAACTGTACCCTGCTATATGCAGCAAACGTGTTTCGTTTATTAATGGGTGAGAACATTTCTGTGACGCACGATGACTTCACGAGCATCACTAGCGCAACATTGGGTTGTCCCAAAGGCAAATTAGCGAGACCGGATGTCGACAATTTCCTCGTCCGTTCACAATTAATATTGACAGTTGGAAAACTAATTCAGTATCGTAGCGACAGCTTTAACGTCACAGGCTCCTGTGAGAACAATGTGGAAACGGTTGCACTTGAATTTCGAGCAGGCATCAATTGTATAGATCATATATTGTTTAGGATGTATACTGTGAGTGTATCTCGTCGGTTACAGTTGATTTAATGGGTCTAGAATGATTATATCAAGAATGCAAGGCGAAACTGCACTTTTGAATATATTAATTGATGAGTGTGTTAAATCGTGCCAGACCACATGATTACAATATGACCACCTGGAAGATTTCTAAAATACTGAACGTCTGACGTCAACACGAAAATCGGTAAGTCAATTTGTAGCGTAAACCTTCAGCTACAATAATTATCATAATATTTAATAAAAGTGTAATATAGAATGTTTTCAAAGTTTTATTTCAACAATCATGGCAACTACAGTGCCATCTCGCTGGAAGGACTTCTGATATAAAGAAACATCCGCCAAAGAGGAACAACACTGAAATGTTCAGGTACCTATCAATATAAAGATCATCGGATATATGATATGTTTATGTACCCGTAAATATAACGAACGTCGGATGTATTATATGAACCAGTTTGAACAAGTCCCAGCAAGATCCTCATAGCGAGAGCCCATTGCAGTTAGATAGGCAAGTGCAGTCGACGACTGCGCGACGTCTCTCTGTCTGCCTCCTTGCACTCACCAGTCTTGACGCAGTACTTGAGCGTCTCCTTGCAGTCGCTGAGAATCTGTTCGAGATTCTGGGGTTCCTCCTGGATGTCAAGGCAGTGGTCCATCATCTCTCGCAGAGTGTGTGGGTGGTGGAAGTCAAGCACCTTCAGACAGTAACAGTGACCTCTTAGACTGCCAGATGTCACGTTATAGGGACAGGTTAGGATTTTTTGCCGCAGTACAAGCTTGGAGGTCATATCGTAAGACGAGACGGACATAGATACGCTAGACAGGATGTAAACGAGAGCAACTAATCTGATCATCAGAGCGATTTTAGTTAAGAAAAACACCGAAAAGAATGTGGTATAATAACAATGCAGACAAGGCGATTAAGAGGGTATCAAATATATTTTTAGCAATACTAAATGGTTGAAAAAATATTGAGAACAGTATTTTTTCACTTAAGGAAAGATTACAGGCCGAGAATCCGATGGAATAGTTTAATTTCAGAAGGCGCATGCAATTTAGTGGATAATATGCATGGCATACACAGCGATTGAGCAATGGTTAGTGTAGTCAGCGCATAGAACAAATTACCTAACATACAGTATGGCCTAAACATGCATCTTAATTGATCAAACATCGTACGATGTTGACTCAACGTCAGTTGGATAGTGCTATCCCACAGAGTGCATAGATAAATGACTGTATAGAAAACAATGTTTTAGTCGGTGCTGCGAGTAGCTAGTGTGCGTGGGTGAATGCGTTGGTATGTTTGTGTGTGCGTGCATTGCGTTTTCTAGTGTGCGCGTGTGTGAGTGCATGCATATGTATGTGTATGTATCGATGCTGTTTCAGCAAGACAATTTATTTTATATGGACAGTTCCACCGGCAGTCAGTGACCATCGTCACTACAGTACCTTGCCGCTGCGGTCATTGCTCTTATGTACGTAGTCAATAAGAATGTCTACGACCTCTTGAAGGAAGCGCGACGTCGTCTTGTGGCCGCTTTTGTGCGGCAATAGCTCTGTAACATTCCCTGCAACTGTGTTATGTCTGAATGTAATGAAGAATAATATTTGCGTTTCCCCACGACCATTTACTTAACAACTGAATTTTTGATGATTCTTGAGTAATGGACACATGCCTAAATTATATGCAAAATGGATAATTACAATAATATATATATATATATATATATATATATATATATATATATATTATATATATATATATATATATATATATATATATATATATACTATACATAATATATATATATATATATATATATATATATATATATATATATATATATATATATATATATATATATATATAATATATGTATATATATATATATATATATATATATATATATATATATATATATATATATATATATATATATATATATATATATATATATATATATATATATATTATATATATATATATATATATATATATATATATATATATATATATATATATATATATATATATATATATATATATATATATATATATATATATATATATATATATATATATATATATATATATATAATATATATATATATATAAATATATATATATATATATATATATATATATATATATATATATATATATATATGCTATTAAAAATAGATTTCGACATGCGTTGACCTACGACTTAGAACTAGATTACTATTATGTGCTATTGCTAAACATACATGCGTAACGGATAAACATAATATATCATATGCTTAAGATACTTATAGTACATGTTTACTAGCCGAGTTACCTGGAGTAGCGCAAGAGATAAGGCTGCCAGTGCAAGAGCTTATGACTCCTTGCAGTGCCCAGTCAGGTGTAGGTAGGGTAAGGCCAATGACACTGATGGATACAACTTCATACAAAAGATACTTCAACTACCACTGTCGGTTTCACAAAGCTTTTGTCTCGTACGAAGCAACTCATGTGGATGTTTGACGAAGCGCACGTAACTCGGAACAACTGTAGACAGAGTGGCATGACAACTGTAAGTAACTTCGTACTACTGTTGTTGCGAATTACGTAATCTACGTCAAATGTCCACATAAGTTCCTTCGTAAAATCTCCACCTCCGAGGGAATTAAATTTTTGTCAAGAGCTAGCCATTCCTGTGGCCCCCGAGCACGGCAGCAGAACTTCAGCCCCATACATTAAAAATATATATATAAAGGCCTATATAAAACACTTCCATAAATATGTTCAATTGCCCAAGCAACCGAAAATGGTTAATCACTGAATTCGCAGCTGCTGCATTCCTACTGGTGCCCAAGCTCGTCGTATTATTGTCGTCTGCTCAGATTGTTGTCGGCGCGCGAAAATCGGCCGCCGCCTTTGACGTGTGGCGTGTCCCACGCGATATGTAAATGAACCAGTCGCAATATTCTGGGCACGTGTTGTGCAGTTTCCCGGGAGCACAAAATGGTGTAGACCAAAATTTGATTCGAAATATCGAAGTTCGTGCATATTTGCTGGTACGATTATCAGCGGTGTCACACTGCGTGGTTGGTTCACGCCACCGCGTCAGTAGGATGTATCCGTGACCACCAAAGCAGGAGTTTGTGCATACAACATGTGTCATTACGTGCGGATCTTTGTTTGATGTTTGTGTGGAGCACTAATCGTGAAATTAAAGTTTGTTCAAAATACGGCGATGTATAAATACAGTACGACAGTCGCCTGTTACTGCTACGCTTCTCCTGCCTACAAGCCCGATGTTGTAATATATCTTAATGGCCAACGAGGGGTAGCTACGAATCGCACAGTTGTCGTTATTGTTATTATTATGTCCGATGTTTTTGTTGTTGTTGTTGTTGTTGCTGTTGTTCAACTGTTGTTGTCGTAATTATTTCATTATTGTTGTTGTTGTTGTCGTTGTTGTTGTTGTTATTCAACTGTTGTTGTTGCTGTCATTATTTCATTATTGTTGTTGTTGTCATTGTATTATTATTATTGTTGCTGTGTAGCTGTCGTCGTTGTTGATATTGACGCTGAAGGCCGTTGTGAGTATATCAGTTAGTTTTGTTACTATCATAGCTAAATTATGGAATTTCTTTCTGAGAATGAAAAACGAGATGCGTGCTTCTATTAATTAATCAATCATTTATTTCAGACGAAAAAATACGCGCAATAAACTGGACAATATATCCATAGTAAAAACAAAACAGGTGTACAAGAATACAAGAGTGTATCAGCTGCACGTATCCGTTATTACACGTGCTAATATAGTTTCCAGCATCTTGTTCACCTCCTCTTGTCTCGTCTTCCAATTCGCTCCTCCTTGTGTTCCTACTCATACATCCTCATTTTCCGCTGCATACATCTGGCCTCTTTGCACAGGTCAATATCGTCCTCCGTGTTATACGCCGGATCTGCTGATTTATCATCCCAACTTGATTTATTCATGTAATAACACGTTCGCCAGTTTCGCCAAATTCCGTGCACTGCGGCAGCGTAAGAAACTAATACAATCAGCTGCTCGCATGAGATCTGCCGCTGTTATTAATTTTCTCTGTACTGTGTAATTGTGTTATTCACGTATCGTAGCCGTACGTTTTATTAACAACCAGCCATTCAGCCTGTCGTCGCAACTTCACAACAAGGTCAGTCGATAATAATCATGGCTGTTTATCGCAGTGATAACTTCAAATACTACGTTAACCTTGTCTAGTTATGGTGCTAAAAATATCAATTTATTGTTCGTGTTAACACCATTTGAACAGAGTGCTCTGGTGTCAAACTTCACGTTAACACTAAATTTGGTTCCACATTAGGTTGACACGAAATCAAACGTAAATTTCCAGGACAAAAGTGTATGCGGTAAATTTTGGTAGCGTTAATCATTCTTTTTGTGACTTTGAAAAAATTTCATACGTATTGCATTGTTCATATTTAAAAAATGAGTGACAGCGGGCAACACTGAAATTTATTCGGAACTATGTTCCATATGGGTAGGTATGCAACATCAAAGGTAAAACGTCCTTTACTACATGATGTACGACAAAACATCAAAACTCATATCACGCAGTAGGCCTACACAAAAACGCTGTCGGGATTTCTTAATAAACGCCGGTGATATATCTCGTTAGCGAAACGACGTGGCGACGGCTCGGCGTGCATGCGTGCTGATGTTAGGAAGGATTTTTCGAGAGACCGTCGTAGTTGGAGCGAATTAACGTTGCCCCCGAACTCGCATGTCAAGACCAGCACACGACAGGCGGGCGTAAATTAAATCATCAATCTAACATGGGACGCCATTAAAGTCAACCATCAGTAACTGATATTAGGAGGAGGACCCACCAAGGACGTCATACCGGCACGGCACCGCGTCGCGCAAATCGCCGGAGACGCATCACCGTCGCGTGACCGAAACTTGGCGACAAAAGATTCAATCAGCACGAACGTCGTACGTAATGACTACACTAAATGATATGACGTTTGCATTTTGGCAGCACGATCCGCGGAACGTCGGCCATCTGTCCGAGTTAATAATACGCCCGCGAGAGACGTATGGCGCTGCTTTCGTCGGGAGAAATCGATGTTTGTGTCCGTCGTGTGTCCGGATTGATATATTTCAATTAATTTGCTCTAAAAATTACTTCCCAGTTCTAGTCAGGTTTTTCTCGCGAGACCAGTGTATTATATCGGTGGAGATGGGTTGATGTTTGTATATGTACGAAGTAATGTTTTGGGGTTTAATGATACCTCTACAGTTCCATTTTTTCGCTAGTTTCATTTCCTCTTCGCGTGAACCGCTTCGCGAGAACCTATGTGCTATCCACTGTGACGTGGCTGCTCGTTTGTACAACTATGTTATTTAGTTTTGATTAAACCATCGGACGAACTATTAAATAGTATTTACCTGATCCGGAAAAACGGAAAAGAATGGCAGACGTCTGGTTCTATACAAAGCCTACTATAACATAACGCTTCTCACAGTTCCGCAACTTACCAGATATAACGACCAGGGACAATTATCTAGATCATTAAAAAAATACGCATTCTTTTATTGAACCGACCGCGCATAAACTATTCACACACTACAAATCTGAACATCAACGAACATGATTCGTGATTAGCTAACTCAATCGAGGGGGAGTTTGAAGCAATTAGGACAAACCGCAGTGTTGTTAGATTAAATAGCATTGCCAGTACAGCCGGGACTGGCTCAGGGCATGCAAATATGCTGGGAAAATGGTTCAGTCGATGAACAAACACCTTTACGCAAATGTTCAGGTCCGCGAATGTGCTAATTTATCCCTTTTCACCCGATACAAAACACGCTCGCCAGTAGCATAGGAACGAAACATGACACAGCGTTCTGCAGAAAACACTGAATATATAATAATCGTATATTATGATAATAAGTGAAATATTATATGACCCATAAGAGATCAATACATTATGTGAACAATGATCAGGGCTGCCCCTTCTAAGGCAAAACCTACCGGCATCACCCTTAAATACAAATAAATGACACAATCTTCACTGAAATGGTGAAATATATGATAGTCTGCATGTACATACAGTATGTGACCCTATGGATGTCTTAATTACAGTCCTTGGGTCGAAATAGTTATGGGGCTTATCTGCGAGAGTTTTATACTCTCCAATCTACAAACGTGGGACATCAAACAAGCAAGCACTCTTCAGCGAATATCGCCACTGTAACCTTACAGCGGAAATACCATTTAGTGAAATCAGCCATGAAGCTCTCGAGTCTTGATAACAGCATTATCTCTTTGATGATGGCAAATGGCGAGACGATTATTTCTATTGTTCCCTGGTCGCTGACTCTTGAGAGTATCAGACCCTTAAACATACCCTTATGTAGACTATACTGCTTTGTTTTGGCAGGATTCTCCGTTTCCAGACAATATCCATGGGACTGTCATGGATAGAGATCCAATGTGTCCAAGCGGCTGGTTTGTTGTTTTCGAGCCCACTGAATCGCATTTAGTGCAACACAGATCACGGCATTACGCATATCAGCACAACATTCGCAGGTAAATGTAGGCAATATTTTTCTTTTTTCTTCACACAATCGTTTCTCTATTGACTTGTGCACGCTCCAAAACATGTTCGGTACTTTTCGAATATGATAGTTTAACATTAACTCAGTAAGCTTTGTTACTTTGTCTGTTCCATGATCGTCATCATTGGTCCGCGGGGACCAAGCACTGACGAGCCGTTTCCTTGAAAGTTTGCTGTTCATTCGGAACGGAATTTCAGCCACACCAACGTCAAGATTGTCGCAGATGCGTCTGGAGTCGGTTTTTCTTTGTTTCCCTCTGTTTTTCTTGCCACGAGTCGGTGTCCACAAGATGAATCTGACGTGTTTTAATTTTTCTTATATATGAAAAAGTTCTTTGATTGTTAGCGTATTGTTCAAGTTGACACTTTCTGAGCGTTGTAGTATAATTCCCGTCGAGCTTCGTTTCCAGTTGTTTTGTGAGAGGCCACGTATCTGCTCCACAAAGCAATACGCTTTCGACGGTGGCCCTGAAAAATGACAATCTGGGGGACTTTCCTATCTTGGGACTTTCTTTTGTTATTTTGTTTGTTACATGGTCGTCATGTGAATAATTGCAACAATATAAAGTTATACTATAAACATCACACAACATATTAAAAATATACATACAAAGTAAGTAGGCCTGCACAGTGAATACGAAATAGAGTGCGGAAGAAGAATTGCACAAATAAACGTTCCTACTGGCAACATGACCCCGGCTTTACGCTCGTTTACTGCTTCAACACCACATCTGACTGATCTCATAATTCCTAATACGCTGCAACATGAAACAATCGCGTTCCGCCTTATATTTGCATCGCACTCTCGCCATTCACGCGGCATGCGGCAATACAGCTCCCAGTGTAACCGCTGAATGATACGTTCAAGCACAGTCCACCGGGACGCCCAGTTTGACGAAGTTCAACAATGCTATCCGGCAGTGGGCGGGATTATCGTGCGCTAAGGAGACTTGCGGAGTGGCGAAGCGTCGACCGTGGTTTAGCAGCCGTTCTCTGACAGACGGGACAGGGGAAAGCAATATTGTTTGAGCTCGCGGAGAATTAAGTGCAGTGTAATGATTCCCCACCGGACCGTCGCGGCTGCTGATGCATTGCCGTGGGCATTCACGGAGAGGTCGTTACTTCCCAGACTAACCCACGCTCTCCGGTAGAAAACGAGTGACCGATGAAGAGCAAATCCTGCTGAGCGTTGGGGAGATTTGGTGAGAAAACATGAACATCCGAACGTCCACCCAAACTGTCAGGAAACAGCAATAGTTTTCTCGTGGATATCATTCTTCTTTACGTTAATGTCAGTAGTCAGTTTTGAAATTATGAATGCTTTGTTTTGAGCTTGTTGCTTAGTGTTTAGAGTCCCGGTAATAAGTTCAGCTTACTTAGGGCCAGTGCATAAGCCTACGTAAAGCCAGCGGTTTGGTGAGTTTGAAGCTGGTGTCGTTACTCAACTATGAAACAGGATAAGGGATAATCGTTCTAAAAACGACAGTTGTTTTAGTCAAAGTCGCGTACCCTTCAGGCAGAAACTGTTACACTAACAATAGACTCTCCGATGGCAGCCTATTTCAACCCCGATGCTGTGCTTTACTAAGATTATTTATTGTCACACGAATGACGGTACACTACATATACAGGGTATCTATCAAGTCATTCTCATTAACACGAAACTCAAACGGTTTATCCATTACCTATCGCGTGGACTGTGTCCCTTCACAGCTATACATAAAATATTGGAAATTTAATGAGCATCAAAATTATATTACTATTTATAAAATGAACATGGCACGTTAACTTTATTACTAAAAGAATAACAGAAACCGTATTTCTGGACTAATCCAAAGAAAACATTTCTGGATTAATCCAAAGAAAAAAATGTCTAACCCAGTCAAACCGCCTTGGGCAATACACCGATTTCGCCTACTCCCAGTTCGCCTACTACCCAATCAAGTCCTACTCCAACTTTGACTACCCTTAGATCACTTGGCATACCAGCTACATGTACACATTTTGTCTTCAACATAATCAAACATTAATTGGATGTGGCTTCTTTAAGCAGTTCAGTACAAAAAAGTAGCCCTGCAGAAATCAGTTGATTTAGTAAATGTCTATCAATTAATAATTACTAAGAGGCCGAAGATTTACCTCAAAATAAACTCTGATTTTTTCAAAGCCACTGCTTGACTGAAAAACCAATGAAGCAGGAACCCGTTCTGTGGTAACGTTCTCTTACCGTGTGCATATACATGCTCGAACTTGGACCAGTCGGGTTCGAAGCGATGAAGGAGGTGGTCTCCTTCGAGACTGGCACTCTTGCTGAGAGTCGGGCTGTGCTTGAAGAGGGCCTGGGCACGGTGTCGGTCTCGTTGATACATCTTGAACGCGATCGCGTCTGACATAATATCGCCCAGTGCACTTGTTCTACAGAAAAAGATAAATAACGACGACGCGTGAGGAGAGGTGCCTGTTTGGAGGACACGTGGAAGTGGCCTACATGGGAAGAACCAGGTCCCTTGGGATGAGTTACCTCGTAGATTAATTGTGAAGAATTAACGCTGCATACGCTAGTGCTTCAAGTGTATTCATCTTAGTTAGAATTCATTCTTACTGAATTATGCCTGTGCAGTTCCATGTCCAGTAAACACATGCATGTTCATACATACGCGCATGCACACATGCATGCATATATACAATATGCGTGCGCGTAATTAAGCATATTTGCTACAGAACAAACACTGGTATTGAAACCGTCTGTCCGTCCGTCCGTCCGTCCGTCCGTCCGTCCGTCCGTCCGTCCGTCCGTCCGTCCGTCCGTCCGTCCGTCCGTCCGTCCGTCCGTCCGTCCGTCCGTCTCTCTCTCTCTCTCCCATTCTCTCTCTCTCTCTCTTTCTCTCTCTCTCTCTACCTCTCTCCTTCCCTCCTTCCCTCCCTCCGTCCCTCCCTCCCTCCCTCCCTCCCTCCACTCTATCTCTCTCTGTATACCGAACCTAATAATTGTTCGACATTTACGATAACAACAGTGTTTATGATAACATCCTTGTTTGTGCGAGCGAGCTGTGGTTTTACCAACGGCTGCAACACAGCTTACAACAAATCAGCGAGGACTAGGAGGAATTAACGCCGACAACAAGTCGCTTAGCGTCGCGTCGCAATCGTCGGGTGACCCTCCCGCGAGAAATAAATGACGTTCTGCTCCTATCGCAGAACTGCACTCGTTTTGGACCGCGTACACCTGCGGTCGTCGTTTGCAGCAAGTATTATTTTAAAAGGAATGTACGCCTACTTCATATAAGTTAACTGATCGACCGTCTGGTTTACACGAGGCGATATCGTCGCCGCTAAGATGCGATGGCTACGTCATTAGAAAATGTATATATATATATATATATATATATATAACTTTTTTAATGACGTATACATATTTACCTTTTCTAATGACGTATATATATATTTACATTTTTCTAATGACGTAGCCATCGCATCTTCGCGGCGACGATATCGTCTCGTGTAAACCCAGCCGGTCGATCAGTTAACCAGAAAAGGTCAATATATATATATATATATATATATATATATATATATATATATATATATATATATATATATATATATATATATACATATATATAATAGTATCAGTTCATGCGACGTCGACGCGATGTGTCGCGGTGACGTACATCTTACGCGTTACGATCAAGCTACAATCTGGTCACGTTATCGCCCCGCGTAAACGCAGCGTTACGGGGTATTGTAGTATTTACGACATCTCTGTTGGTTCAAATAATATATGTACGCAAAACGTGTTATTATCGTATTCTTTCATATCTTAATACTTTCTAAATTGCACGATGAAATACATGAAATACAATATGCCAGGTTTATGTAGAACGCTTGATTTTGGGTATTATCGTCCTTTTTTTCTAAAATTGCTGACAGTAATTAGACTACAGAAACCAATTAAGACATTAAATATAACACTGTTCATTTACATGTATTTTGTAATAGAAAATACTGACAATTGAGGTATTTTAGTTATACGAACTCGGTATAGGTTGAAATTCCCTCTTCAACTCGAGTTTTAGTTTGTCTCTGTTCAGAAACATTTCGCTAAAATTGAGCTTATCAAATGTACGCTACGACATGTTACACGTTTGTTATTTTACTTTTGTTAAGATCTTCAGACAGATTATTACGTCATCTTTGACCTCATCCGGTAAAAAGTCGGCAAAAATGGCAGCACAAGTGGTGCGGCTATAAATACTACGATAGCGTACGGCTTGTCATACTTTGACAAGTTACCCGACTTTAATAAAAGTAGGGGAAGGTGGGGCACACCTCCGCACACCTCAATGTTGACCAAACCGCGTAGTTAAGTATTTGGTTTCAAAACTATTTCTACGGTAGCATCTACTGTATACATCGAATACAGGAATCCGAGAATTGAACTCGTTTGCGCCAGTAAAAAATTATAAGCTAAAATGTTGGTTGTGTAGAATTTCGTGTAATTTAGTACACATATTGAAGCACATATAGAAACACACATTGAAACATAGCTCACACCTGATATAACACATGCATATCGGTGTGCTTATGCATTGTTTAAATGTGTAGTATAAATATTGTCGTACAAATAAGCGTTGCCTCTATAGACCGCGTGTGCTGTAAAACTGACAATATTACTCTTCTGCCAGTCGCTTGGGGTATATCCTCATATGCCTATGTGGATATGCCCCAGTCGTGTAATGCATGAGTCATTATGCTATATATGACATACGCTTTACACCTCTATGAATACTCATCAGCTAACCCATGTTTCATTATGGAGGGGGTGTGGCAGGAAGTGGGAGGCTGGTCTAAAAATAGGTGGGGTGGGATTTTGCGGTGAGATGTGATGAAGACATAAATCTTATTACATGATGGTTAATGTGGGTTAATTGTTCATGTATCTTGAAGTGAATTATTATGATAATGTTGTTTTTGTTATCCTTGTTTTATCCTTTTGCTTTCCTTGTGCGCTGTAGTCGAGAAAAACCCAAATCATGTTTATCCTTCACCAGATATTGTCAAATTTAGGCCATAGTATTATATAAAGTACAGCTGGTTATGTTTATATCATTCAAATAGGCGCAGTTGACCCCAAGTACTACTTGTTGATATACCTAGCAAAACATATAATGTTCTGCAGCCTGAAATTTACCATTTCGTATTCTGCACTGTAACAAAGGCCTGGAATACGCGAGGCATATCCGCACCTAATGTCATGGGGCATATCCACACACCAGTAAACAATACATATTGAACGTATTTCTTAGTGTAATTGAAGTTTGGTAATTGGTAGTGGTAAACTATTAAATATACAGATTAGCTAGTCAGATATTGGCATAAACCGTTCACTAGTTATGACATATTATAAAAATCTAGTATTAAATACAGTGTACTGGAAATGTCAGTGCAATAAAGAATGAGGTAGTTATACATTTACAAACGCTAAAACGTGTTTCTTTGAATAACGCGATTACTTATCTAGTCCAATGCATGACCGAAAATAACTCTCCGCTTTTGAGGTTGTTCTTTCGTAAAATAAGCATAACTATTTATCAAAGTACTCAGGTATGAAATATTTAAAGAGGAAATGCTAAGGAATTGTCAAAGTTCCATTGCATTACTGGCCCACCCCAATTAATTAATATTCACCTTACATTCTACAGAACAAGTGAAATAACACCGAAACATTATCAGTACATTATAAAAATACGGGGCATATTTTCGAAGTGCATTCGAAATAAATCCCGTCATCTGCAAAACTGATGTTATTGACTAGGACAGGTCTTGCATGATTCTGCAAAGCCATTCATTCCGTATTGCGATAGTTTCCTAACACAATTTCCTATACTGAAAGCGCTGTCTTAAATCCCCAGAGAATCGAGAGTTGGTACTTCACCAAGGCCAGTAGCTGGTTCCGGAATCGATCGTCAACGACGTTCGCTACAGAGTGTTCGTACGTGGATGCGTCATTATTCATACGGTTCCAAGCGCACGACTCACCTTGTCTGCCTGTCTGTCAGACCGACCGGGTGACCGCAGTGCTTCTTCCAATCTTGTCAGCCCGAGAGTGTTGAACCAGATCGGAAGTTCGACCGTGCCAGTCAGTTTATGTGATCCCCGGCGAAGGAGAGTCGTTTAAAAATCAACGTCCGCGGTCGGCTGATCTTCATAACTCGCGGAGGCCCGACGATTGGCTTTCTGCTTGCGTGACGCTTCCGGTGACAGGAGAAGTGATAGTTGGACTGCCAGAGATGCGGTCGGGGCTGCACGCGCAGAGGTAGTCATTATATTTATGCAGAACGTCATTGAGAACCCGCACGTCATTTGCAGTGATTCCGAAGAAGTAACATCGTACTTCAGATATATTTACAAAGAACATTCGTTGGTAAACACCACCGAGTTAGCTGTTACATCATACGGCCAAATTCAGAATAATGGGAATTTAATACGATATCCAATGTGATAGAGAGCGGGAATGTTAGATGTCGCTGATAACAAGAACCTATTCAAAATGGTGAGGTATTTTACATAGCACATGTTATTTGGTAAATAAATTGTGGTATGATAACTATGGTATTTGAACGGGTGTTTACTGGTATCAGATCAGTGAGGTGTTGTCAGTTTTAACAACCATTTTGTGGCACTTCCTTGCGTGTGTATGCGTGCGTACATACGTGCGTGCGTGCGTGCTTGCGTGCGTGCGTATCTTCATATCAACAAATATTCGATAAGAGTGGCGATAATGATAAAAAGAATAATTAAATTAGTTATGAAAGGACAGATACCAACGTTAGCTAGAGAGGGAGGTAGCAAACTTAGTGTGTGATTATCTACATACCATAATGTTTGATGGTATTTCTTTAGAAGACGTTGACCTGTTCGCCTACTTTGGAGATTCAGTAACTGCAACCGAAGCCAATTGGCAATTATTCGGATAGTGACAGGACAATGGATAATGTCGATTCCAACAAAACGTAGAGCAATAAGTATGACCGATATCTCAGTAAAGACCAATTTCATATTTTGCAATTCAACTACCATTTCAGCCAATACTGATTGACGAAAACGCTGCTCGACTTCAAGTAACTTAGTACGAAATCATATCAGATAAATGTCAAGAAAAATGGAATACATTTCGGGAGAAGGCGAATGAAGCAACAACAGCCAAGCTATATATATATATATATATATATATATATATATATATATATATATATATATATATATATATATATATATTGGCAACGAAAATATCCTTAGTTTGGTCAGTTCGAGGCATGGAGATCAACGGGTGAGAAAGACGAAGCGACGACAGCTGCCAACAAGAAGGAAATCAACGGAGCTGATTCGTTGTGGGAATTGAGCGAAACGACGTTGCGCTGGAACATCATGCAGTTAAATCTTGTTAAAGCACTTGAAGTGGCGCCCCCTCGCGGACTATGATTTACCAAGAAATATAATGACGCCCTCTTTGTGATAGCAGCAGAATTATCTGAGCATCACTTCTGTTCTGGCTCATTTGTTTGTAGTGTGACAGTATCATACGATGATCGTGTGTTTTTATGGTAATGTGAAAGTGTTCTACGTTCACCATGTCTGTTTCTGGATAATGTTTTGCTATGTCTAGATGAGTGCGTAGCCTTCTGTTACTAAAACATCGATACAATTCACTTTACTAGTTAGATCGGGTAGCTTGCGAAAGTGTGAATATATATATTATATTACAGTGTGGAGTAGTCTCGCTCATCCGACTCTCGCTCGGCTTCGTAAATCCGCCGAGAAGAGAGTCTATCAACAGAAGCATGTTTTGACTGTTAGAGTCGTTAGGTGGCACCACTTGTATACGCAACAATTATGGCGTCATCAATCTTTGAAGTAATCTGTATTGCTGCGATTTTATGATCTTTCTGATCTTATTATCTGATATTTTTCTGTATATTTCGCACTCCTTTTTTAGACAGGATAAGTGTCAAATGGAGACGCCAATAAATTTACACACACGCGGAGCGACTATAAAGAGCCGATTTCTGCGTTGCATGTACGTGACAATCTAAGGTAAGTTTATTACAAACAATTAACATCAGCATTTTTTATAATCATTGAAACACTTCTGTCTGATAAAGTATGCTATGCAGTTTATAACCTTTTTGAATTTTTTTTCAGTATATATTATTTGCGAAGTTATTCAAGTTGTTAATGTCATAAAAGGGGGCATATTTGTTTATACTAGGAATATAGTCCATTTCTTGTGATCTGGATGTTTTTTTGGCTGCAATGCACTGAATGTAAGGGCAAATGGTATAATGTGTACTAATGAAGATATTGAGGTGGAATAAACAGTTGTAAGACCTTAACATGTTGAGCTAATAATGTGCGAACTCGACATGACCTTGCAATGACCTACTTACTTGACATACAATGACTGTTGACCTACTTATGTTTCAAATGCCCTAATTAATTATGTATGGCATGAGATCAGAAAGTTGAGGTAGGAGTGTAAGGTAGAATGTATATACATATTGGCCTTAATACCCATTATTTACCTAATTATGTGTGTTAGTGGTCTATTTATTTTAATTAAGTATGGGTTATGGTGCTGTCATGTCAATGGAGGCTGTAATTGTTGACCATAATACTGATCTTACAGTGACCTGATTATTTGATCCCCATTGACCTATTTACATCGACATATTACCTATTTCAGCCAAAAATAATTATGCACGACAGTGGTGTTCGTAAATGTACTAGGGAAATGGTGTACACGATTGACTCTACTACAATGTGATCTTTTGCAATTATATATGCCTCCCCAATTCGATTTTTTCAATTTTTATTTCAAATTAATTTTGCAAAAATTCAAGCCTACCTGGTATCCACTACGAGTCTACGACATGCTAGTTCGTTTGTGCTATTAAACTAAACTATTAAATTATTTAATGCTTCAACAAAAAGTATTACTGCATACACAACTGATTTATTCTATAACAAAACCGGTTCTTTGCACAAAATAGCTAGCATACTGCAGTGGATAAATTTTTTTTTGCTAAATTAATTTGAAGGAGGCACCTTTGAGGAGGCATCTATAAATGAAAATCTAAATGCTGAAAAAAAATCATAATTTTCACCCTTGGTGAAATTTCATAACTTTGTCATGTGATCGGCGAGAGGATCGGCATTGACTCGCCCAGTGTTTCTCATTTTTGACATTCACTATTTTGAACCTTAATGGATTTATTATAATTAAACATTTATAACGTGCCATGTCCAAACACCTGCTCAAAGACATTACAGTTGTACATATATAAGTAAAATACATTAAAATGAGCTAAGACAGACAACAAAATAACAAATTTAATGAGCTAACAATTTAATTAACTAATTAGTAAAATAAATAGGTAGAGTAAGTTTTTAAACATCATAACATACATAAATCAAATATATAGCTAAAATGACACGGGAATATCATTGCTGCAAAGTTGCCAGCCAGAATAAATGTGTCTTTAATAATGTCTTACGTGGCAACGGAGTCTGCATTCCTGACTACGTGAGGCAGGGCATTCCATAGAATCGACACAGCCACCAAGAACGAACAACTGAAGTCAATGCTTTCGATGATTTCAAAACAAAATACGCACTTTTTAATTCAACCAAATGCGGATATTACTTAAGCAATTCACACACTACATATTAGGACATCAACAAACTGGATTTATGATAGGCTAAATCAGTTAAGGATGCAATTATAAGTGACACGTGGAGCTAGCATATTCATATAATCTGTAGTGTTTACTGTACAATTATATTATAAAGAACACAAATATATTCTTGCATACGGAAATAATTGTTCTGAAAAAAAATTATTATACATTGTGAGAGCATTTTAATTTCCTGCATGCATAATGCAACAATATTTTTAATCCAGTGTCAAAACTGGTTTACAGTACACTGCAGGTTCAATACAAATATTAGTATGTATTATTATATGTGACATTGTCAATTTACTTTATTTAATGCTAATAACACAATTAATTTAAATATTTTACATTATTAAATCCGAATGTCACTCTAATTTATAAACTGGATAGAAACATCATTAATTTGAAAATTGTTTTTAAAGTAGCCAATTATTAATGGTGGCCAATTCGTGCATGTGTATAGTATGCATTTTGTTTGGTTAAATGACATTATAAACATGTTTTGGTTGTTTACTGTCTGCAACATATGTATACGTAAGTATCAATCAGTCAGATCTCGTTTGAGCTGATGTACACATTTGTAAATTTATCACAATTTGACCTACGACAATGAACAATATTGATAACCATCAATATTGATTTCCATATGTTAGATAACATAACAATGGGTACTAAAACTAGACAAGTTCGAGTTACTTCCTTAACCATACGTTGAAGTAAATATGTATACAGTAATAACTAATATTTCACACATCAGTTGCAAAATCACAGACAATTATCAATCGAAAAATACTGTATCATTGTAGGGCCAGTGACTTCCGAGAAGATTATGCAATGCAACAGCTATTCCAGCCAAGAGGATTGCCAACCATAATTAACTTCGTATTAAAGCTTCAGTAGAAATTGTAGCATGTCTATATCAGTCAAATATTGTATATCAGGCTGTGAATTCCACAAATTAACATGCATGGATTTACGAAACAGTGAACTGTGAATATGTGTACACTTAGCTGACAGTATCATGCGAACAACTTATGAGCTTTGCAATGAACCTATAATGCCCTGTGAACATTGGCGTGGACTGGATTTATGAAAAAAAATTTCGATGCGTTATTGTTGAACGGTTCTAACATAACACGACGCTACCACACCTTGTATGCTGCTACTGTTCCTGAATCCATCTGCATGATCCCCATGTGGGAAGGTCAGTCGGTGTAAATATTTAGTTTTTGCCTTCCTAATTTGTGCTTACACTGTATATTATGTACTCACGTTTATGCAGTCGTTGTGTCAAAATAAAAGTGACTGTAAATGGCTGCAACAGGCGCGAAAACATATTTTTGATTGGTGCTTTACACCGCGAAGACCCATAGTAGTGGATCCATTTTAAAATGGCTGCCGAGTTCCGTTCGATGCGTCAGCGTTGACGTGCATGCATTGTTGCGTGTCTTGACAACGTAATTATTTAATATGTTATAGATTTTGTTTTGAAAAACATGGTAATTTATTTACTGTTCAAATTACAGCTAAATATGTTCTTGTATTGGTTATTTGGTGATAAATATTTTTTAAATAATATATATATATATATATATATAATATATATATATATATATATATATATATATATATATATATATAATATATTTATATATATATATATATAAAATATATATATATATATATACATATATATATATATATATATATATATATATATATATATATATATATATATATATATATATATATATATATATATATATATATATATATATATATATATATATATATATATATATATACTTTGCGCTCAAGAATATACGTCCTCAAAAAATTCCAGATCCAGGGGTGGTACAGGTGGATCCTGCTTTTGGTGAAATGTGGTGAACGTTTCAGTTGGGTAGAGGTAAATTGGTAGGTATGCTATATAGGCACCCATCTTTAGAATTGCACAGGAAATGTTCAATATGTAAACTCAAAATATTGCATTCCAGTTAATTTTGAACATCTTCTACTACATCGGTAGGTATGTTGTCATGAGGATGGCTGCCATGGTCTCGTGCAGCACCTGTAACTGTTCCTGAAACCATCTGATCCCCATGGACAAACACTAAACCTACCCAAGTAAGCTCTGCTGACTGTCACAAAACAAAATGGTGGACTGATATCCACTTCTGCAGCTATTCACAAGATCATCAAGACAACTGTTACTTTCAGATTATTTGTGTCGCAAATAATTGTGCTACGTTAGGTGGATGTGATTGAGTGAGTGAGTGAGTGAGTGACTGAGTGATTGAGTGATTAAGTGAGTGACTGAGAAAATTTTGAAAATGTTCTGAAATATCAGTATAATACAGATATATTTTCTTTTCTGTGTGTGTGCGTGCGTGCGGGTGTGTGTGTGTGTGTGTGTGCGTGCGTGAGTGCGTGCATGTGTGCATGCGTGCATGTGTGCGTGTATACGTGTAACTCAATGTCAGCTCAATAATTATATTTTTGTTTTTTATTAAGTTATCTGCATTTAATGAGGCTCTCGCCTTTTCGATCGCATTTGTTTGGCAAAACATATGCAAGGTTCTTGCCGTAATGCAGCATGGATGTCACTGGCCTGGGCCTGCATCGTTGTATCATAGTGTAAAGGTCATGTACCCCTTTAGCTTTAGCAAGGGGATAAGTGGCTTATTTAAACGGATTGATGTGGAAAATACCCAGTAGTGGGAGTTGACAATAAGGCAGCTTCGTGGAAAATGCATTATGCATAACAGACGGAACAGCTATTTTAAACGGAGTGTCCGCAGATCCGTTCAAGGCCAAGGCAGCTCTACGATAGAGTGCGTGGGTTTTTCATACGTATATATATATATATATATTATATATATATATATATATATATATATATATATATATATATATATATATATATATATATATATATATATATATATATATATATATATATATATATATATATATATATATATATATTCGCGTCATATCGACGTGAGAAAAAACAGAAGAAGGAGTCGCCACGGTCCAACTACAAAGAACCGGCTACAACTGTAGATTGTGCTTTTGGTGGTATTCAATTTGTGGCATCATTGCGTTTCCTGTAATGGAGAGTCCCCAGAGCGTGTGTAACGCCGTTGTAACAGTATATCCCTCCCCTCCCCAGTGCCTTGAGAAGAAAGCTGTGTGTTGTTGAGGCAGCCGACTATGATTAACTCAGTCCATTGAGAAAAGAGCTGCGTGTTTTGTTGCTTAGGTGGCCAATCATGATTTACTCAGTGCCATGATTAACCCAGGAACCACTTCATATCATTCTTTCATTCGTAAACCTGTACTGAATATAAACACACAAAATTTTCTTGCAGAATAAAATACGGTAGATATTATTCTGACTCATATTTGCTAATTATAAACTTTCTTGGACATTTATAAAGGGGGGCTACGATATCCAGGGTGGGGGAAGATATCCAAGGGGGAAGATACCCTGCCATACCGGTATGCATGTGAGGTCCAGAGACAGTGACACTGACAGAGCAGCAGCAACATAAGCTACACGTTCGTCAGTACAGCAGGTTCCGGAGAATCACAGGAGCAAATATGGCGGATAGAAGGATGATGAAAACTTGATGAAAGATATTTAACAAGATTTAACAAGGTTTAACAAGATTGCCATCCAAGGCAAATGCCCATATGGCAAGTGGATAAGGAAGCCATTAGCTTATCGAGAGTCCAACATTTTTAAACTATGTGTAATTAGTCCTCCTGAGATATGTGTCAACCTTGTTTTTAAACATATTCACGATGCTAGCAGTTACACAATATGTAGATAATTTTTTCCATTCATTGATTGTCCTCTGTACAGTGGATCACCTCCTGCAAGATTGTACTACATACCAAAATGAGAGGAAGGCAGAAACACCAGCGAAAAAATATATATGGCCTACTGGAGGATCTGCAGCGCACAGCGACCTTCGTACGAGGAACCGGAGTCCCTGTCTGAGCGTTGGACGACGAAGAAAAAGAAGATTGTCCTCTGTGAGAACGAGTACTTCCTGATACCCAATCTTCACTGATCCTTTACTAATGTTACCCCATGTTCTCTAGTTCTGTTATCTTTCTTGAGTAAGAAAAAATATTTCTATCGATATTTTCGTACCCATTCGGTATCTTAAAAACTTCAATTTGATATCCTCTTAACAGCCTTGTCTCAAGGGTTGTTAAACAATGTTCTTTCGGTCGTTCTTCATAACTAAAGTCTTTCAGTTCTGGAATCATTTCAGTTGTTCTCCTCTGTATTCTTTCAAGCATGAGGCCTAACTATTGCATTATACAGAGGTGTAATTAGCGTTTTCTCCTTGTATGTTTGTTTCTCCAAATCAACCCAATAATTTGATTGCCCTTTGAAGCTGCAATGCCACACTGCTCTGAAACTCTCATATCAACGCTTACTTTAACTCCTAAGTCCCTTTCCTTTTACATTAGTACCTAGAACAGTATCTCCTATTTTATTGTTTGCATCCAAGTTCCCATGTCCTGTTTGTAGGTATTTACATTTCCCAAAATTGAACAACATCTGCCATTTCTCAGACAATTTCACTAATCTGTCTAGATCGTTTTGTAAATGTTGTTTATCACCATCAATGTTAACCCTTCTAAACACTTTTGTGTCATCCGCAAATTTCAGTATTTTGCTTTTATATTATCATCCAAGTCATTTATGATAATATTAAGAATAATAGATCTCCTAATACTGATCCTCTTGGTACCCCAATCCAAACTGATTTCCAGTTTGAAACTTCCCCATCTACTACAACACGCTGTTTTCGGTCAGTCAGCCATTGTTCTATTCAGTCGATTATGCTATCCCCGATACAATGATCGTTTAATTTATGTAGTAATCTTTGATGTAGCACTTTGTCAAAAGCTTTCTGAAAATCTAAGTATATAATATCTACTGGTGATCCCTCGTCTAGCCACTTAGTGATTTCTTCCAATAAGCATAACATATTTGTTTAGCATGACCTCGCTTTTAGGAATCCATGTTGAAATGGATTTAATCATTTGTGCCAAGAAAGTCCACCATATGGTCTTTGATTAATCTTTCTAACAATTTACAAATCACTGATATTAAACTCACCGGTCTTTAATTATCTGACTTATTTCTCGAACCCTTTTCAAATAATGGTTGATGTTTGCTTCTTTCCATTCAACAGGAATCACCCCCTCTTTTAATGACAAGTTGAACACTCTTGCAAGTGGTATACTAATTTGTTCTACTATTTCCATTAGTAGTTGTGGATGAATTCCATCCACTCCAGGTGATTTATTGTCTTTCGTTGCCTTTAATTAACTGCCCCAAATAGTCCGATTTAGCCTCTTGAAATTTAGCATCTGGCACTAGTAATGAACTAATATCCTCTCTGGTAAACACTGAACTGATGTAATCATTTAGGTCTTCGGCCAATAAAAAACCTTGTGATATTATATTTCCAGCACTGTCTTCTAGTGGTCCAACTTTGTCTCGTACGTTCTGTTTACTCCTGATATATGCATAAAGGCTTTTGCTGTAATTTTTTATGTTATATGCAATTTTTTTTCTTAGCGTCTTTTAGGTTGTCAAATTCATTCGTAGTTGCATTAAGTGCCTCTTTGTAATTTGCGTAGTCTTCATCCTTTCTGGTACGCCTATAAACCCTCCACAAAATTTGCTTGTGCACTTGTTTTTCTAATAGCTTCTTTTGACAAATGTTTCTTTCTATATCATTTTCCTTGTTTTTTTTTCAACGGAACAAATTTATCAATGATACACTCAATTTCATATTTTAGAATGTTCCAACATTCAAATGCGGTCTTGGGAAGCAGTTCAACTTAACTGGAAGAATAATAAGAAATCGGATGACAGGCAATTACGGGGGAATATAGTATACCACATATAACTGACAAATGTGTGAAATTGGTAACACGAGGAGTATGTCAAAAGATATCACTTAACGGGTCAACCTGGCGGATGAAATGAGATATTTTAAAAGTTGACGACGGTTATTAGGACCTACAAAGGTCACCTACATTGACTGGTTAAATTATTGTTGATACCATACAGAATCTGGCAGTACAAAAAGATTTATGCACATTCTCAGACATACTCATTCACAGCATTCTTAGGATACCGAAACTCCATCCTCCATCGATTATGGCCATCTCCAATCAGGTTCATTGTCATAGGCTGTTCAAATATGTAGCGTGTGAATGTGTAAGTATTTTACTGGGTGTGAATGTGTAAGTAATATGTAGTGTGTGAATGGGTAAGTATTATGAAGTGTGTGAATGGGTAAGTATTATGTAGTGTGTGAACGTGTAAGTATCATGTAGGGTGTGAATGTGTAATTATTATGTAATGTGTGAATGTGTAAGTATTATGTAGTGTGTGAATGTGCAAGTATTATGTAGTGTGATAACGTGTAAGTATTATGTAGTATGTGAACGTGTAAGTATTATGTAGTGTATGAATGCGTAAGTATTGTGTAGTTTGTGAATGTGTAAGTATTATGTAGTGTGTGAATGTGTAAATATTATGTAGTGTGTGAATGGGTAAGTATTATGTAGTGTATGAATGTGTAAGTATTATGTAGTGCGTGAATGTGTAATTATTATGTAGTACGTGAACGTGTAAGTATTATGTAGTGTGTGAATGTGTAAGTATTATGTAGTGTGTGAATGTGTAAGTATTATGTATTGTGTGAATGTGTAATTATTATGTAGTGTGTGAATGTGTAAATATTATTTAGTGTGTGAATGTGTAAGATTTATGTAGTGTGTGAATGTGTAAGTGTTATGTAGTGTGTGAATGTGTAAGTATTATGTAGTGTGTGAATGTGTAATTATTATGTAGGGTGTGAATGTGTAAGTATTATGCGCAGCTGGCTTAATAAAAGGGTGGGTACATTTGTTAAAATCATCGAAAGAATTTGCATTGATTGTTATAACAGGTAACTTGCGAAATTGTGAATAGTCTTTATGTCATAATATATAGAACCGGTCCATTTTTTCATTTTTCCGATGATATCTGACCGGAAACAGTCAACAATAATGTTATAGTTTGTCCGATAACGTCATTCCCATCATTCCCATCATTCCCAATGTTCAGCCTCATCAAACGTTTTACTCCAGCATCTTCGTCTTCAAGTTTGGTAAGTATTATGATAGTGTTAATTCCTGTTTCTGTAATTTTGCTATACCAACTTATTGTTCGCAGTATGTTATAACGCCAATAATACTAATAAATGTCAGACCATAGTTTCCATTTAGAATTTCAATACATCTGCAAGATACTTGTCACTAGTGCAACAAAACCATGCGTGCTATCTCTCATCGTTTAGTAACAAATCTAAAACAAAACAACCAGTCATAGTCCAACTATGGGGCCCGCCTTATGCTGGCCTGATCTAAAGTATTTTGCCTAGGGGTAGACGTGGGTGTTTCTACAATTGGATATGTTCCGTGACAGATAGGAACGTTCAGATGGCATTCAATCGGTGACCTCTGCCGATGCACCCTCGATCGTGAATTCATTAGAATCATAGCGTTTTCTGCCCGGAGCAAAATATGTGTGCGATTATGAATACGGGTGCGTCGTTGTTCTTTGATGTTACATGCAATGTAATTTCAGTACGACAATTATAGAACATGCTGGTGACTGATTGGTGACTCATTGCCAACACAACGCAACAAACACATTCCAATTTCGTCACCCGGCGGCCTCATTGCATGCTCCAGTTCATACGGCCGTGTAAAAGAACACTGATCGTTGAACTGTGCACATGAGCACTTGACGCGTCGCTGATAGGTCAGGATTAACCGGTGATACACTGGCATCACATCCAGAGGTCCTAGTTAACTACATTCCACTTGCGCTGTGCAGACATATTATTATATTAAGCGCCTGCTGTGTTGGCCTAAATGACGGAGGCAGGATTTTATGCCTGCATCACAGACACACTCAGTTACTGACACATATAGATAGGGACGCACGCACGCACGCACGCACGCACGCGCGAACGAACGCATGCAGGCACACGCACTAGTACACACGTACACGCACACACATGCACGCACGCTCGCACACACGTACACGCGCACACAGGTACACACACACACGCACGCACGCACATACACACGCACATACACACGTACACACGTACATTCACGTACACACACGCACACACATACGCACGTACACGCGCACGCACGCACACGACCATTTAGTTGACAAAACGTCACAACCCATGAACCTCCGCACCCCATAAAATAATCCCCTTCAATGTGGTGATCAATGCGATCATTTTGTAATTGAGATACATCGTAGTGGTATATGGACGAACGCATTACAAACAGGGGCATACAGAGAGCTATAGCCAAAGTGGAGAATGGAAAGTCTGAATAGTTCTACGAAACGGCACTAAATTCAAATCACGTCCGTGCCATTGTCACGCACCGGCGACACTGGGGGTCGTGAATGACACCTTCTATTTCAACGCAGCGACATTTGAGGCGCGCGGGCGCAAGTTATATAGTTTGTTGTTGTGCCGCTAGCGGGCATTGTGGTAGACGTTAGCTCATTATCTGTCGCCCAGTACCCGGGTTTTTCACACTAATGAACAAAATTAACATCCAACACCGCAGCAAATATAATGTATCCTAAGAGATTGCACACAAGTACATGTTGCCATCTACGAAGAGAAACTACCAGGACTAACTTATATTTATTTTTAAAATATATTATTCCCAAATGTCTCAGTTTAGCACTAATTAATTAGAATCGCCCGAAGAATAGTGTTGTTCTTGTTTGTTTGTTTACTTGTTTGCGTGTGTGCGTCAGTGCAAACCAATGTTTCAGAAAAATACCGGTCAACATACGCAACGAACTAATGCTATTGTAAAATTTATGTATCGCACACAACGCGTCGCACCTGTTGTTAAACTCAACGACACAGTAGGATGGAAAACAATGACGTAATGCCGTTTTCACCCAACCGTGCTACGTCGAATAAAATCCAGCACTGTACGAACTGTTCATCTAACACTACCCGACCGCACTGCAATCACCTATAGAGAAGTGGCCGCAAACGACTTTCTACAGTCAGCCGTGCTGACATCCACGACACGATACCCGAACCTTGCTCATGACAGAAGATACTCTCCCCAATATGTAAAACGTTTCTTGTTTTCTTGCTCGGTTTATACATTACTAGATACTTGTTGCTATGCTAGAACGAATGTCAACACGTTAAAAATTCACGCCGTAGTCATCTATGGAGAACCGTCCTCCATTTATCGGTAGGTGATTGCAGTAAGGTAGTTAAATTACAAAAGAAAGTTTCATATCCGAATCGCTGACTACAATATTCCAATAGTTGTTTTCCGGTTTTGTTTGAAATATGGTGATTTGTTTAGCAACCGGTCTCTTGAGCTACCGTCGTACAACGAATACACTATTTGTTCCAGTGAACTTGTTAGAAACAACACATCACACGACTAGCTGTGACGAGGGAAGGACTTAGCTGCTTAACTTTCAAATAACGAGCGAGAACGAGCACCTGCTCATGTTCAATTTACACTGTTCTTTTACTATTACTACTTCGTTTACCTTGCTTGGGAATATAGTGTATAAGTGTTTTTGTGGGCAATTTATAAAAGGTAGAAATGAGCGTGGCATATGAAGATAACTGACCGTAGTTGTTTTTATTGTGGCCCAGAGTCAGCACGTACGCCTTGCCCGCGTTCTGGACACCAAACTGTCGCTGCGTTCTGGATATCAACGCGATTGAGTACAAAAAGACAGGTCATTCACGGACCGTTATCTCAATATGTGATCACGGTTTCTAAGACAGGTCTTTGCTGCTGGGGTCCGCCGTAGGTCAGCTAAACAAGCCGAGATTTCGCGTGACATAGGTAATTGGCTGGGTAATCGGAATTCATAAAACGGGATATATTGACATGGCACAACTTGTTAGTTGACCAGAGAAGCGGGACTATTGTCGGTGTCATATCAGGGCAAGAGCGAATACTTCAAGTAGGAGACGTTGCAAGAGGTTGTGTGTTTTGAAATGTGCAATGCGAGGGGTACCATGTAACATAACGAAGAGCAACGAACGGGTGTAAAGACATGTCTGCAAGAAATGCACACAAGAAAATAAAGGCACACTAGACATGATGGTGAAGCCTGTTTGTAAATTACGCCAAACAGTCAAGCTAGCAAGCGCCAGAGGTCAGTGGTCGAACGCAAAGTTGCAAATCACGCCCACATCTCAACAAGGGTGTCGTTGATCAGAGTCAAAAACAGGTCATCCGTCGACCACAATCACGATAACAATCTAGGGAATCTGTGGAACCAGATCATTGTCGATGTGTGTTTTGTCGAAGCGACTATTTCACGTTGCAACAAAGAAAGATCAGTGCTTGGAACCCACACGTGAGAACATAATACGTCTTGAAATACATGCCACAGAGAGGGATTGACATGTATGCAAGATAACGTGCTCAAGTTTAATTTTATGGCAGATTTTGTTTATGGCAGCGATTCTCGTTTCTGTCTTGTGTGACTGTTGTTGCCGCGAAAGAAGTGAGACCGTAAACTAGCGTCAAGAGGTCGCTGGCTCGATCAAGTCCATTCACGTGACGTGACGCTGGAATCTAATGCAGGGTTACTGCATTTGCGGACATCCATTATGACGTCACGGAATTTCTTTTGAATCACCAGACGCGCCACTTTGTGTTCGTGTGTGTTTGATTTCATGTTATACCAAATTGCAACGCGCCGACATCCAACTGTATTCAGTCAAGGCCGATATATACCTTAGAAAAACTCCTATGTCGAACTAAACATGAACTAATTATTCGGTAATACTATAAATAACGCACAAAAGCTACATAATCCGTCATCGTACTATTACGTATGGTCAAGTGTATTTGGATCAAGGTTGCACAAACAGGGATTATCCTCCTTCTTCCAAAAGTCTGCCTTGCCTCAACATGCCGAGGGTACAGGCCAACCAATAAGAGAACAAAAAAATAATAGCTTATATAAAGTGAATTTGTTCAACAATGCATGAAAGAAGATGTCACTATTTCGTTGTCGTGTTTGTATTTTCCACCCCAAAATTATTATAAAACTTGTAATTTATACGCCCCTTGTTTAACAGCGTCCAGTGTATTTATTACTGTGCAATTTAACATCACGGAACAAACACCGAATTTGGGAAGGGAATCGTTCGTGTAACAACTAACTTCATGTAGCAACTGTGATCTGTCCTGTTTTTTAAATGCGACTACATTTCCGTTCTACGGAGGCCAACATCGGCTCCGGTTAGAGAAACACCTTTGCTCACAAACACGCACTCACCTGAACTAAACGTGATTGACTAACCACGCACATCTACAATTTGGCATACGTATTGTAGTTTTTGTCATTACCATGTTCGAATAAGGCCTGTTATTTGCTAACGCGATTATGTACAAAATATTCATTCGAATATGGCTATGAATACCTTGCATGATCCTGCCAGCCTGGAAGTGTCTTTTGCAAAATCCTGATGGTGGTATTGTCAGTTTGGTTATTCGTACCAGATATTCAATTTCTATTATGAGCACCCACTTAGGAGGCGAAATTACACGCACTGCTGATTCACAGTCTACGTGCTTATTGTGTGCTGATCTTAGATAAACAAGAAACGGCAATACAACTGAGGTGTAAGCAAAGTGTGCTGTAAAAACATATTCAATGACTAAACGGTTTTTTCAACAAACAGTGGAGTTGTAATACTAAAGAGTTGACTGATATGACCAGTTGTAATACTAAATAGCTGACTGATACGACCAGTTGTAATACTAAACAGTTGACTGATACGACCAAATCAATAGGGACAGTGAACACGGAGTCGAAACAAGGAAAAAACCCTGCGACGATAAAACAATCGTGAAACTCCAGTATCGCATTTGGAACACGAGTGTCACAGACATGCAATCAATCAACAATCTCCGTGCTGGATGGAAAACTGGCCAGCTAAACTTTTGCTAATGTCCGTCTGTAATTTGAGAAATCTACAATAACTAAACCAGTAACGACGAATTACGACAATTGAAATTGAAATCCAAGCACTAGACATACAAGTAGTTTGCACACTAACCTTCGTTCTACGAACTGTTTCCAATCACCAAATCCGCTCCTCTCTCCAACCCGATCGAGCTGCGGCCGGCGACGGTGTGTGAACTACGGCCTACTACTGCGCTCATCTCTACTGAAGTTAAACACACACGGGATCCGCAGCCGGGCGTGACGGCGCATCAACCAATCAACGACGTCCCTGGCGGTTCTCGCCCACCTTGCAATGCAGGTTACAGAAAGGATGTGTGTTCAGCTTCTACCACAACTTGATTAGAATTGTCCAATCTAACCAACTCTCTGAACTTATGTAATCACGAAAAAAAATTTTTCCCTGGCATAAACACCAGTAGAAAGGACCTACCGTTTTGTGGAATCATTTGACATGTATGTATTTGCAACGTCCTACATGTGCTTAGTGAATCGACAAATTGTACAACGTTGTGATACCACGACTTAGAGGGTCGTCAAGCGGTATCAAATCTGAACGTCCTGATCTTTTGATCTACCGCCTAGAGGTAACCTAATTCATAACTTTGAACTGACAGAAAAAATGTTTTGACAATGAACAAGTATGCTACACTCCTACAGGATATTAACGCCCACGGAGAGACATAGAAATCAAAATCTGCTGAACTAAGCTGCAGAGGTTATGTTTCAGAAGCTAACAAAACAAAGCAAGGCTAAAGTCACGTTAAAGCCATTTGGTATACGACAATCAACGACATTTGTAATGCTACGTGGGTGTCAGAACTTGCACTGTTAATACAAGTGCAATTACAAAATGCAAAGATGAGCCACAATGGTTTGATCCATGACTGATTGAAATCATTCACTGTTCAGTAACTGATCATTTACACATACCTGTTCATCATGATGTGTAATTTACCATTGCCTTCATTATTTACCATAATCTACACAAAGTTAAATATTCGGTGGTTTACCTAATTTAAGTTCGTGGATTGTTGTTTCTTACACTCCTTATAATAGTGTACACACTTTTAGAAAACGTATATGTTGAATAAAGTGACCCTCTCGCTTGTATCATAGCAACAATATTCGCACATCACGATTCGGAAATCATGATTATTTGAAAGTAGGGTATCTTTGAAGATCATATCACGTACAGAAGCTAGTATCTACTAAAGCACGCCGATATATGTACAATGGTGTCCGAATGTCGTAACATGTGTGAGAACACTGGTAACAGTGCCAGCGGGTTTAGATCGACAAACCAGTTACTCGTGTAGTGTCACCCCGGAAAGTAAACGGAAATCCGGATCCCTATTTATGCCACTAGTCGAATAAAGACAACTGCGTGGGAGGTGTTTGTGTAATGTTTCGTCCGTCCAAGACTCGAATGCATTCTCAAAAAAGTCAGTACGTTATCTGTTGAATCACTGGTGTTTTAAGGTGTGGACGGTGCACCAACATATCTCTTGCAGTGTGATACTAATGATTTGACGACAAATACAATAGCATAAAATATATATACCATATCAAGAACGGACAGACATGGCTTCTGTGGCAATACAGTCTCCACATGCATACAGTTCGTGTATAGCTTAGTAGTATTTTCTGACAACGCTAGCTCATTTCCGGTGAAAACGTTGGCTGCGACTATGACTGCTCGTTTGGTTCACATTGCAGGAGTCCTGTCCAGGTCAGCCTATCTTGGGCGAGTGAACACCAATGTTACCCATCGTTTGGTTCACATTGCAGTCCTGTCCAGGTCAGTGTACAGTGATTATGTATTCTAGCTTTGTACTGTGGGTTGAGTTAATATGTATTTTAGTTGTTTAATGTGTGTACAGTGACTATGTACTGTAGCTGTGTTCTGTGGGTACATTCATTATGTACTGTAGCTGTGTAATCTGAATACATTGACAATGTATTCTAGATGTGAACTGTGGGTACAGTGACTATGTATTGTAGCTGTGTACTGTGGGTACAGTAACTATGTATTCTAGCTGTGCACTGTGGGTACAGTGATTATGTATTGTAGCTGTGTACTGTGGGTACAGTGACTATGTATTCTAGCTGTGAACTATGGGTAAAGAGACTATGTATTATAGCTTTATACTGTGGTTACAGTTAATATGTATTCTAGCTGTTCATTGTGTGTACAGTGACTATGCATTCTAGCAGTGATCTGTGGGTAAAGTGACTATGTATTCCAGTTTTGTACTGTGGGTACAGTGACTATGTATTCTAGCTGTGAACTATGGGTAAAGAGACTATGTATTATAGCTTTGTACTGTGGTTACAGTTAATATGTATTCTAGCTGTTCATTGTGTGTACAGTGACTATGCATTCTAGCAGTGATCTGTGGGTAAAGTGACTATGTATTCCAGTTTTGTACTGTGGGTACAGTGACTATGTATTCTAGCTGTGTACTGTGGGTACATTGATTATGTATTTTAGCTATGTCCTGTGGGTACAATGATTATGTATTCTAGCCTTGTACTGCTGGTACCGAGAATATGTATTTGAACTGTTTATTGTGGGTACAATGACTATGTATTTTAGCCGTGTACTGTGGGTACAGTGATTATGTATTCTAATCGTGTATTGTGGGTACAGTGTATCTGTATTCCAGTTGTGCACTGTAGGTACATTATCTATGAATTGTAGCTGTGAACTCTGTACTGTAAGTAGAGTGACTATTTATTCTTGCTGTGTATTGTGGGTACAGTGACTATATATTCTAGCTGTTTACTGTGTGTACAGTGACTATGCATTCTAGCTGTGTTCTGTGGGTACACCAACTAAGTATTCTAACAGTGTACTGTTGGTACAGTGACTATGAATTATATATTCTGGCTGTGTACTGTGGGTACAGTGATTATGTAATCTAGCCATGTACTGGGGTTACAGTGAATATGTATTCTAGCTGTGTATTGTGGGTACAGTGACTATATATTCTAGGTGTTTACTGTGTGTACAGTGACTATGCATTCTAGCTGTGTTCTGTGGGTACACCAACTATGTATTCCTGTTTTGTACTCTGGGTACAGCGACTATACATTCTAGCTGTGCGCTGTGGGTTGTCTGAAGTTGTGCGAAGTAATGTGACGTTGTGTGTGAAGTTGTGTAATGTTGTGCAACGTTGTGTGAAGTTGTGCGAAATTGTGTGATTTTGTATTCTAGCTATGTACTGAGGGTGTAGTGGTTATGTATTCCAGTTATGTACTGATGGTGCAGCGACCATGTATTTCGAGCCATGTCCTGGGTGAGCAGTAACTGTCTATTCTAATCGTGTACTGGAGTTGTAGTGACAATGCATTATAGCTATGTACTGGAGATACTGTGAATATCTTGTATTTTAGCTGTGTACTGGGGGTGCACTGGCCATGCATTCTAGCAGTAACTGTGTATTCTATTTGTGTACTGGAGTTGTAGTGACTATATCTTACAGCTGTGTGCTGGAATTACAGCAGCGATCATGTATTCGAGGTGTGTCCTGGGTGAGCAGTAACTGTCTATTCTAATCGTGTACTGGAGTTGTAGTGACAACAGCTATGTACTGGAGATACTGTGAATATTTTGTATTTTTTAGCTGTGTGAGTACAGTGAATATGTATTGTAGCTGTGTACTCTGGGTACAGTGACTATGTATTCTAGCTCTGTACTGTGGATACAGTGACTACGAATTGTAGTTGTGTACGTTGTACTGCGGGTATAGTGACTATGTATGCTAGTTGTGTATTGTTGGTGCAGTGAATATGTATTCTAGCAGTGTACTGTAGGCACAGAGGCTGTGTACTGTGCATGCAGTGAATATATATTAAAGCTGCGTTCAGTGGGTACAGTGACAATGTATTTTAGCTGTGCAATGTATGTACAGTGACTATGTACTGTAGCTCTGTTCTGTGGGTACATTGACTATGTACTGTAGCTGTGTAATCTGGGTACAGTGACTTTGTATTCTACACGTGTACAGTGGGTACAGTGTCTATGTATTCTAGCTGTTTACTGTGGGTACAGTGAATATGTATTCTAGCTGTGTACTGTGTGTACAGTGAATATGTATTCTAGCTTTGTACTGTGGGTTGAGTTAATATGTATTTTAGTTGTGTAATGTGCGTACAGTGACTATGAGTTGTAGCTGTATATTGTGGGTACAGTGACTACGTATTTTAGCTGTGTACTCTGGGTACAGTGATTATGCATTCTAGCTGTGTACTGTGGGTTCAGTGAATATGTTATATAGCTGTGTACTGTGTGTACAGTGACTAAGTATTATAGCTGTGTACTCTGGCTACAGTGATTATGTATTCTAGCTTTGTACTGTGGGTTGAGTTAATATGTATTTTAGTTGTTTAATGTGTGTACAGTGACTATGTACTGTAGCTGTGTTCTGTGGGTACATTCATTATGTACTGTAGCTGTGTAATCTGAATACATTGACAATGTATTCTAGATGTGAACTGTGGGTACAGTGACTATGTATTGTAGCTGTGTACTGTGGGTACAGTAACTATGTATTCTAGCTGTGCACTGTGGGTACAGTGATTATGTATTGTAGCTGTGTACTGTGGGTACAGTGACTATGTATTCTAGCTGTGAACTATGGGTAAAGAGACTATGTATTATAGCTTTATACTGTGGTTATAGTTAATATGTATTCTAGCTGTTCATTGTGTGTACAGTGACTATGCATTCTAGCAGTGATATGTGGGTAAAGTGACTATGTATTCCAGTTTTGTACTGTGGGTACAGTGACTATGTATTCTAGCTGTGAACTATGGTAAAGAGACTATGTATTATAGCTTTGTACTGTGGTTACAGTTAATATGTATTCTAGCTGTTCATTGTGTGTACAGTGACTATGCATTCTAGCAGTGATCTGTGGGTAAAGTGACTATGTATTCCAGTTTTGTACTGTGGGTACAGTGACTATGTATTCTAGCTGTGTACTGTGGGTACATTGATTATGTATTTTAGCTATGTCCTGTGGGTACAATGATAATGTATTCTAGCCTTGTACTGCTGGTACTGAGAATATGTATTTGCACTGTTTATTGTGGGTACAATGACTATGTATTTTAGCCGTGTACTGTGGGTTCAGTGATTATGTATTCTAATCGTGTATTGTGGGTACAGTGTATCTGTATTCCAGTTGTGCACTGTAGGTACATTATCTATGAATTGTAGCTGTGAAATCTGTACTGTAAGTAGAGTGACTATTTATTCTAGCTGTGTATTGTGGGTACAGTGACTATATATTCTAGCTGTTTACTGTGTGTACAGTGACTATGCATTCTAGCTGTGTTCTGTGGGTACACCAACTAAGTATTCTAACAGTGTACTGTTGGTACAGTGATTATGAGTTATATATTCTGGCTGTGTACTGTGGGTACAGTGATTATGTAATCTAGCCATGCACTGGGGTTACAGTGAATATGTATTCTAGCTGTGTATTCTGGGTACAGTGACTATATATTCTAGCTGTTTACTGTGTGTACAGTGACTATGCATTCTAGCTGTGTTCTGTGGGTACACCAACTATGTATTCCTGTTTTGTACTCTGGGTACAGCGACTATACATTCTAGCTGTGTGCTGTGGGTACAGTGACTATGTATTACAGGTGTGTACTTTGGGTACTGTGACTATGTTTTCTACCTGTGTGGGTATAGTGATTATGTATTATATTTGTTTACTTCAGGTAGAGTAACTATGTGTTCTAGTTGTGTACTTTGGGTACAGTGACTATGCTTTCTAGATGTGTTCTGAGGGAACACTGACTATGTATTCTAATCGTGTATTGTGGGTACAGTGTATCTGTATTCCAGTTGTGCACTGTAGGTACATTATCTATGAGTTGTAGCTGTGAACTCTGTACTGTAAGTAGAGTGACTATTTATTCTAGCTGTGTATTGTGGGTACAGTAACTATGTATTCTAGCTGAGTACTGCAGGTAGAGTGATTATGTATTCTAGCTGTGTACTGAAATCTGTAGACAATTTGTTCCATTCATTTATTGTCCTCTGTGAGAACGAGTGCTTCCTGATGTCCAATGGTGAGAAACAGCAAAGCAGGATGGAGACATTATCATAAAATAAATAAATGTATGCTGAGATGGTGTCATTTTGTTAGTTTGTTCGCCAGAAGTTGTTTGAAGTTGTGTGAAGTTGTCTGAAGTTGTGCGAAGTAGTGTGACGTGCGAAGTAGTGTGACATGTACTCCGGCTACAGTGATTATGTATTTTAGCTTTGTACTGTGGGTTGAGTTAATATGTATTTTAGTTGTTTAATGTGTGTACAGTGACTATGTACTGTAGCTGTGTTCTGTGGGTACATTCATTATGTACTGTAGCTGTGTAATCTGAATACACTGTCAATGTATTCTAGATGTGAACTGTGGGTACAGTGACTATGTATTGTAGCTGTGTACTGTGGGTACAGTAACTATGTATTCTAGCTGTGCACTGTGGGTAAAGTGATTATGTATTGTAGCTGTGTACTGTGGGTACAGTGACTATGTATTCTAGCTGTGAACTATGGGTATAGAGACTATGTATTATAGCTTTGTACTGTGGTTACAGTTAATATGTATTCTAGCTGTTCATTGTGTGTACAGTGACTATGCATTCTAGCAGTGATCTGTGGGTAAAGTGACTATGTATTCCAGTTTTGTGCTGTGAGTACAGTGACTATGTATTCTAGCTGTGTACTGTGGGTACATTGATTATGTATTTTAGCTATGTCCTGTGGGTACAATGATTATGTATTCTAGCCTTGTACTGCTGGTACCGAGAATATGTATTTGAACTGTTTATTGTGGGTACAATGACTATGTATTTTAGCCGTGTACTGTGGGTAAAGTGATTATGTATTCTAATCGTGTATTGTGGGTACAGTGTATCTGTATTCCAGTTGTGCACTGTAGGTACATTATCTATGAATTGTAGCTGTGAACTCTGTACTGTAAGTAGAGTGACTATTTATTCTAGCTGTGTATTGTGGGTACAGTAACTATGCATTCTAGCTGAGTACTGTGGGTAGAGTGATTATGTATTCTAGCTGTGTACTGTTGGTTCAGCGACTAAGTATTCTAACAGTGTACTGTTGGTACAGTGACTATGAATTATATATTCTGGCTGTGTACTGTGGGTACCATGATTATGTAATCTAGCCATGTACTGGGCTTACAGTGAATATGTATTCTAGCTGTGTATTGTGGGTACAGTGACTATATATTCTAGCTGTTTACTGTGTGTACAGTGACTATGCATTCTAGCTGTGTTCTGTGGGTACACCAACTATGTATTCCTGTTTTGTACTCTGGGTACAGCGACTATACATTCTAGCTGTGTGCTGTGGGTACAGTGACTATGTATTATAGGTGCGTACTTTGGGTACTGTGACTATGTTTTCTACCTGTGTGGGTATAGTGATTATGTATTATATTTGTTTACTTCAGGTAGAGTAACTATGTGTTCTAGTTGTGTACTTTGGGTACAGTGACTATGCTTTCTAGATGTGTTCTGAGGGAACACTGACTATGTATTCTAATGTGTGTGTGTGTGTGTGTGTGTGTGTGTGTGTGTGTGTGTGTGTGTGTGTGTGTGTGTGTGTGTGTGTGTGTGTGTGTGTGTGTGTGTGTGTGTGTGTGTGCGTGCGTGCGTGCGTGCGTGCGTGCGTGCGTGCGTGCGTGCGTGCGTGCGTGCGTGCGTGCGTGCGTGCGTGCGTGCGTGCGTGCGTGCGTGCGTGCGTGCGTGCGTGCGTGCGTGCGTGCGTGCGTGCGTGCGTGTAAATAAATTGTAAATAAATGAAGGCAAGAGCATGATGGAATCACTGTACGCAGTAAGTAGTGAATGCATCTTTATTATTCATATAATCATGCATCTTTTATTAAAGCAGAGTGTCACTGCACACAGTGGGGAAGTTCAGACAGGTTTAATCTTGGTAATAGTTTGCCTCGCCTGGTCAATCAGAATATAAGGGATCTGTGAGTAACAGCTCGGTGAAGAAACAAATACACTACACTACATATGTGTACTGAGTAAATTGTAGGAATTGTGGGTAAATTGAAGGAATTATGGGTAAACTGTAGGAGTTATGGGTAAAGAGTAAGAGCGCATTATTTTAAAATATTGACATATAACGAAAATATGCTGATAGTACACTTTCCGCGACGCGTCTGATGCCGTTTATGTCAGCTGCATGTCCTTATTTGGTATTGTTGTGTGTGCGGCATATGTCAGCTGCATGTCCTGACACGTTTATAGCTTACGTCAGCTTTAGGTCGGTATGGCAAGATACTTTAGAGTCCTCTGTCTAACGTTTGTGGACGATATTGTGACAATATTTTCAAATATTTAATAAAATGTCCTTGTACTCTTATTCGATAGGAGACTTATGGGTAAATTGTAGGAATTATGGGTAAACTGTAGGAGTTATGGATACAGTGTAAAAGCGCATTATTTTTAAATATTTACATATAAAGAAAATATAGTACGATATCGTGTTTTGTTCATTTCTCGTCTCCTCGTTAGGTCCTTTGATCTCAGTTATTAATTACCCTGTTAATGACCACTGTTAACTTATTCTTTCATCTCAGTTATTAATGATACTATTAATGACCGCTGTTAACAGTCGTTCCTATGTCCACTATCGCGGTTACTGTTACCACGGATACTCGCGCGAAAACATTACGCGGCTAGCGCATAGCCACCGCGCAGTTAAAAAGTTGGGCGGCACGCGAATACGACTTACTTTGGTCCCGGAAGCAGGTGTTGGAATAGTGGAATTCTCGACTTGCCATTTTCCCAGCGTACAACGCGCGCGCATGCGTAATCGCCGTAGAAACGGGAGGTCGGTGAATGCTAGGTGAATGCGCCTATTTTAAACGATATACAAAGTTCATCCAGAGGGTAATTGTCATGCCGAAACATTGCGTGGCTTTCGGTTGCACTAACCACAATTTAAAAGCAGGTAAAAAAATATCGTATCACGTATTTCCAAGAGATGCGGAACGCAAAAAACGATGGATACAGGCTGTCAAACGGGAGAACATTGATGGCAGCAAATGGGAGCCTTCCAAACACGCGGTGCTGTGCGGGGAGCATTTTGTTACTGGTTAGTATACCGGCAACTGTTTAATAAAATGTGTACTACAAACCTTTGTGTATATATCTTAATGCGATTATTAGTTTAATTAAGGGCTCTGGGCACAAAACGGATTTGGATAACAGGCCTACCTTAAAACGTTAAAAATATTTTCAAGTGTAAAGCCAAAGGCAAAGTCAGAGTAAAGAGGCGAATTCCGAAGTGGCGAAGAAGCTTGACTCTGAATATAACAATTAAGTGGGGACTATGAACATCATATTTTGTGTAAAAAAATGTTTTATTGAAGCATTTGTATGCAATTGATCACAAGGTAAATGATGGTAAATAGTAATTAAGCAACTGCAATTTGTTTTAGGTAAACCAAGCTCACAGCTCAACCATCCTGACTATGTGCCCAGTCAGTTTGTCCATCTGCAAAACAGCTCATTTGAAAAGGGGAAGAAGAGACTGCAGCGCTTCAACAGCGTGACAAAGCGAGCGAAGTTGTTTAAAGATACAGAGGAACAGCGCGATGTGTTGGAAAATGTTGAGTATGACCCTGAGATATCCGGCATCCGGGAATTAGACCACACAACTTATGCTGAAATGACTGAGCCTCCAAATTATGTCTTATCACCTATAAGACCTTCCACTGTTGCTTCATCACCTGTGCATACAACAGCACCACTGCTGACATCAACACCTGTTTCTGGTCTGCGCAGACCATTAGAGTGCACCGAACGCAAGATGATGTTTGATGAGATAAACAACTTGCGACGTGAAAAAGTAGAGCTTATTGCTGAGCGTGACATGTTGATGGATAAACTTCATTATTCACAGCTGAATTCTGATTTGATTAAGGACAACAATGTACGATCCAAGTTTTACACAGGGTTATGCTGGGAAGTGTTTCTAAAATTGTCTTTCTTTCTTTCAGCAATCATTAATACTTCTGCGAAATGCACAATTCCTGCTACAGAGCAATTGTTTCTCACTTTGGTGAAGCTACGTCTAAATCTTCCTTTTGAACTTATTTCTCATCAAGCTGGTGTAGATGTCACTACTGTATCGAGGTGTTTCTGGAAGACCATTGATGTGTTGTATGCCAAGATTGGTTTCATGGTAAAATGGCCAGACAGGGAGACCCTTAAGGAAACTCTACCTGCAATTTTTAAATTACATTTCCCCAGATTAACAGGAATTATGGATTGTTTTGAAATTTTCATTGATCGTCCAAAGAATTTAAAGGCACGGGCAGAGGTGTATTCTAACTATAAAAAACATAGTACAGTAAAAGTTTTCATTGTATGCAGCCCACTAGGTGCAGTAACTTATTTGTCAACTGCTTGGGGTGGCCGGGCTTCTGATGTTGAAATGGTGCGTGCATCAGACTTTATTACTTCTAAGTACCACCAACCTCATGACCAACTATTGGCAGATCGTGGCTTTACCTTAGTGGAAGAATTTGTTGTGGCATGTGGAGCTGAATTGCTCATACCAAGTTTTACAAAGGGTAAAAAACAGCTATCTCCAAAAGATGTTGAAGTCTCACGCAGCATCTCATCTGTTCGTATTCACATTGAACGTGTTATTGGTCTGTTGAAAAACAGATTCACCATTCTGCAGGGACCACTTTCAATTAATTTAATTAAATCTCAAAGAAACGAAGCAGAAGAAGCCGACCTTGCATCAATTGATAAACTTGTACGTGTCTGTGCTGCACTTGTTAACATGAGTGATGGAATTGTATACAATGACAAGGCATGTTAGGTAAGGTTCTCATGATGCAAAATTAGTGCACACATTTTTATACATTTAACATTGATGTGATAAATCCTCGAAATGCACTTGTTATTATGAGTGATGGAATTGTATATAATGATAAGACATGTTACGGATATGTTACGTAATTATCGAATGAAACTGCATATGCTAGCATTGGAAGATAAAAAGGTGCTTTCCACCAGTCAAATATCTGACAGTGTCATGTCGTGTTGTCTGCTTTAATTAGGGTTTCTCCGACACCCCGGACAAAACCACCTGCCCTTTGGTGCCCTCTTCACTTTTACACAAGTAAAGTGAAACCATTCACCATGGGGGCAGTGAGGCGAATCACAGCCAACCATGTCATCATCCAAGTCATTGTCATTGGCAGGCATACGACAACTGCAGTATAGTTTCACAGACGCATCAGTGCTGGCGTGGGCTACAGCTGACACAGAGCTTGTCGGTCCATGTCCATGTTGCATACGACGTGTCAGCAGTTCTGGCAGCACACATTGCCTGAAGAATGTGCATAGCTTAGGCACCATGCTTGCCACAAATTCAGCATCGAGTGCAACTTCTATAACAATGCACACGTTTGAAGTCCACACAACAAAGTCGCATATGGATACATCATACACATACATTTCAAGCTGCGCTTGGGCGTAGTACGCATGTCCACGTTTCAAGCTTAGGTCCTTTTCCAAGCAGAAAGTAGGATCTGCCATCATCACTTCTTGTGTACTGTCCCGGTGTTTGTAGGGACACTTCACTTCCACTACTCGCTCACCGTGGCAGTCACAGCAAGCTACACTGTCTGCTGATGCCCCAATGTATGGAAATTGCTTTGATAACCGAAGCCCGCTTTTTTTCAGCACAAAATTAGTGTGCCCCCCTTGTTCTGGAGAGTTGTTGGCAATGTTTTGATACAGAGACAAAGCTGTATCCTCATGATCCTTGCCCCAGGTAGTTGCAGGAGCGTAGAAGTATTTGGCACTGTCACTGCAGATGTCATGAAGAAGTGAGGCAGATGGGTGGTCCAGCCTAGTGTGCAGCACTGCGTGAGCTCTTGAAGCTGTAATGCGGCCAGCACGCATCTGGAACCATGTCAGACAACCAGCCTGATTGACAGTGCTTTTGTCCACATATCGCACTTCGGCATCAGTCACTCTAAGGGAAGACAGTGTTTCCGTGATCTGACTATCAAGGTCAGCCTTTGGTAAACTGGCATACTCCAGCTTGTAAAGTTTAGTCAGCTGTTGTGGCAAACGCTCCAGTTCAGCTGTTGTTTTGCAGCGAAATGGACTGTAGTGGCCCTTGCAGAGGCTCAGTCCGATTGGCGGGCGAGAGCAGCTAGCAAGCAAATCAAGCAACTGCGTCTGTTCATGGTGTGTGGAAACACTTTGAGCAGTGTATCGCTTCCGTTTGTTCCGCTTCTGAAATTGTTTGATGGCAGACTCTTTGTAGAATTTGATGCTGTGAACTGGGGCTGGTTTGACCTTTTTTATGAAGTCGTTGTTCCAGTAGCATGGTAGCTCAGTACATGCTCGTGTTGTGTAGCCGAGACGTACCGCTGCTTCTACTTTGAAGAGTAGTGCTGCTACATGTGAACAAGATTCGCCAAGTCTGAAACAGAACCAAGTATTAAATAAAAGCATATTAAAAAGTATGGCAAAAATTCAGTTTTGAATATTGAAATAAACTACCAGACAATGTTTTAGATACTATATATATATATATATATATATATATATATATATATATATATATATATATATATATATATATATATATATATATATATATATATATATATATATATATATATATATATATATATATATATATATTAAAGCTTAAAGCATTTACCCAAATAATCCAAACACCAACACAGGTACTGATGTCGGTTGTAATAAAGACAGTACAAGTATAACATTTAGAATATTTTTATGAGGCTTCAAATATGATACAAACAGTCAATCCTACCACAACGAACATCTGACAATAATGGATTTATATGTCTATGTATCAGAATTTTTTTTAATATTAACCTTAATTATGTCTACACCCCTCACCATAAATAAATATGGCATAATGACTTGCATTGTCTTTAGTATGTGCACTTACCCAGCCATGCAATCACAGTGTGCTGCAGTCACAACCCTGTCCTTCTCGTGAATGCCTATCCATGGGTGGTGCGGGGTGTCATTCACTCTCTGTGACGGAGTGACATCTGCTTTTAAAATGCAGTGACAGCTGTCAGTAGGCTTGTAGTAGAGCACGGTTTTCACCCAGCCCGATTCAAACTGGTTGTGACCTTCCAGGCTGCGTCGATTTCTCATCGATTCTCTCGTGAAGACGCCGGGTGTTTCTATCAGGTAGTACGACACATCAGGCCACTCAATCCCCGGCCATTTCGTCGGATCATCTACCCACGAACCTGCTGGCAGTTTATACGGACAAGTTCCCGCGGACATCATCGTTAATTTCTTTTGGTACCGCACTTGGTCGGAAGAATTCAAGCTTTCCAGATATCCGAAAGACATTATGATCTAAATACACTAACTATGTCTATGGAACTTACAACAGCTAATATAAAAAAAATGTGTCGATAAACAACAAATAAAACAAGCCTTTATAGATAAACACAACGCAACGAATTGAAGACAGCATTCACCGAACAATGGCGGACTTCCCGTTGTTATGCCACGTGACTTGGGTTATGACGCGGCATGCAAGTGGAGAATTAGCGGTTGTACGTTCAGCCCCGCTTCGCCGCCGCCGCTGGAGGAGGAATGGCAAGAGACTTACGCAACGACGGACTCGAGCCTCTGGCGAGGTGGAGACACCCCTAAGCTCGCGACCTCTGGCGTGATGGTCAACATCCGCAAGTCGCCTCATATTCATAGTCATAGTCGTCGTCGTGATATTACACGCTACCCATACTGATTGGCTGCGCGCGCAACCGGATGTAGAAGTAGACCATGGGTGCAAATTTTGGGGGATTGAAAAGCTATAAGGTACTACTAACACCAATGTTACCCATCGTTTGGTTCACATTGCAGGAGTTCTGTCCAGGTCAGCTCATCTTGGGCGAGTGAACACCAATGACTGGCAACGTTACCCATCGTTTGGTTCACATTGCAGGAGTCCTGTCCAAATCAGCCCATCTTGGGCGAGTGAACACCAATGTTACCCATCGTTTGGTTCACATTGCAGGAGTCCTGTCCAGGTCAGCCTATCTTGGGCGAGTGAACACCAATGCTACCCATCGTTTGGTTCACATTGCAGGAGTCCTGTCCGCTCAGCCCATCTTGGGCGAGTGAACACCAATGTTACCCATCGTTTGGTTCATATTGCAGGAGTCCTGTCCAAGTCAGCCTATCTTGGGCGAGTGAACAACAATGCTTCCCCATTTTTCTTCAAGTTTCGCTTTATCACACCTTTGAATATAAGTTAGGGGCGACCTCTGCTTCTAGTACCTTTCGACAGTTGAGCGTAACAGTGGCTGGTTTTATAACTACCGGTCGTTATGCTCAAAATGGTCGTCTGACCCCCACGCATTAGATGCGACTTTGGAGTGTTGCCAACTATGCTGTAGTACAGCTATTTAGGAAGTCATTCTTCCGCGGTTGAGTCATTTCCCCCGCGTGTAACCATGAAAGGAATTGTCGTGACTGCGATGTGTACGCGCGTGCACAGTTTTCCACGGCAGCGTCATTCTAACTAGTTTACCCATAATTCTTTTCTCAACTCACGGAGCGTGGCCCTAAATGTTGTGTAACGGCTGCACCGGATACAACGGTTTATCGAGCAAAGATTTTAGATAATCCACGGCAATTAACTCCGTGCATGACAAACATTCCCCGAGGGAACGTAGACTAGTTGTTGTGTGCACAGAACCGATGCCTATGGCAGAACAATGCGACAGATTGTATTCGCATGGTGATAGCGATCTGTAGGCAGGAGAAACACTGTGCACATGAGCTGAATTGTCCACGTACGCGTCTCGTACCAAGGCTGCTAAAGGCCCTAGATGCCAGGAGAGCGTATCGGCGAAGCCATCTTTGCTTGTACTTCCTCTTGTTAGAAGGTGTCGGAATACGTGCGACCAGGTGCGTCTTGTTAACGACAAGGCGGTCGATGGCATCGCCATTGCACTAGGCTAATGATACGCCCAGGGTATGTTACTTTATGGTTATGGTTACATATATTTATTGATATATTTATTTATAAATTATAACTTCATGTATACTATTTAAATTATATATATTTACATAGTCTTATTTCTACATAATATTAATTCTATTTTTTCTGTAATTGTGATAACTATTGATAACTATTTTAATATATTTAATTTCTGTACTTACCTCTATTTTATTAATGTTAATTCTTATAATTTTAATTATCTTATATGTATATATATATATATATATATATATATATATATATATATATATATATATATATATATATATATATATATATATATATATATATATATATATATATATATATATATATATATATATATATATATATATATATATATATATAATATATGATTACTCTACTATAGTTTATTACACTAGACATATGTTATTCTTATTTTAAAAAGCTCGCATAATGTATTTGTAAAGAACTGCATGTTTATTTAGCAATATTATAACTATTTCTCTTGTAAAGCGCCACGACGGTTGATTTATAAGGCGGAATACACGGAAACGGCAGTGTTACATTGTTACATTGGTATATTGTCGGAACATTAGATCGTTCCCCCCCCCGTCACAATTTCTCGTCGTCCATCCCTTCTGTCACCCTCCGTCTTCCCTACCAAATCTCATGTCACCCTACGTCTCCCCACCACGCTTCCTGTCACCCTCCGTCTCCCCACCACCCCTCCTGTCACCCTCCGTCTCCCCTACCACCCCTCCTGTCACCCTCTGTCACCCATACCGCCCCTCCTGTCACCCTCCGTCTGGCCTACCAACCCTCCTGTCACCCTCCGTCTACACACCACCCCTCCTGTCACCCTCCGTCTCCCCTACAGCCCCTCCTGTCACCCTCCGTATCCCCTACCACCCCTCCTGTCATCCCCCTTCTCCCACACCGCCCCTCCTGTCACCCTCCGTCTCCCCAACCACCCCTCCTGTCACCCCCCGTCTCCACTACCGCCCCTCCTGTCACCCTCCGTCGCCCCTACCACCCCTCCTGTCACACTACCTCTCCCCTACCGCCCATCCTGTCACCCTCCCTCTCTCCATCACCCCTCCTGTCACCCTCCGTCTCCCCTACCACCCCTCATGTCACCCTTTGTCTCCCCTACCGCCCCTCCTGTCACCCTCCGTCGCCCCTACCACCCCTCCTGTCACACTACCTCTCCCCTACCGCCCCTCCTGTCACCCTCCCTCTCCCCATCACCCATCCTGTGACCCTCCGTCTCCCCTGCCGCCCCTCCTGTTACCCTCTGTCGTCCCTGCCGCCCCACCTGTCACCATCCGTCTCTCCTACCACCCCTCCTGTCACCCTCCGTCTCCCATACCGCTCGTCCTGTCACCCTCCGTCTCCCCATCACCCCTACTCTCACCCTACGTCTCCCCTACCACCCCTCCTGTCACCCTCTGTCTCCCCACCACCTCTCATGTCACCATCTGTCTCCCCTACCACCCCTCCTGTCACCATCTGTCTCCCGTACCACCCCTCTGGCTCACTTACTTGCATCTTGAGTCGGGCCCGTACCTAAATAAATAAACAGTTCACTTATATGGGGCCATATCTAGTTAAAAACTACACGAGGCGCTTTACAATAAAAATAACATAATTAAATTAAACATTAGATATTTTAATTAAAGTAAAGTTACATTAACATTTCATTAAACAAATTCACTAAAATATTCACACAGGTCGAAGTGTTTTGTAGCAGGGAGCATTTCACAAAATTAACCCTCAGAGATAATTAATAAAAAGGGACATTCCTCTGGTGAGCTGGTACGACTGCCCTGTCCTACCTCGCCGAGCTGTACCACTGCGAGGTTGCCAAAGCACCAGCTTGGAGACTGGTTGGTCGAGTGACAAGCTAAATTGTGTTGTATCATTCTAACCGTTATAGACAATGGTGGTAAGTCACCTTACGTTGGTCACACGGTCCTCCTGACATCAAACACGCGTCACAGAAACTGAGAGTATCATCAGTCGATCCAGTCTGCGAAGTAGCGCGTGTTTGTCCATGTCCTAGTCCACGTGACATCTAAGTTGTTTGTCCATGTCCTAGTCCACGTGACATCTAAGTTGTTTGTCCATGTCCTAGTCCACTTGACATCTAAGTTGTTTGTCCATGTCCTAGTCCACGTGACATCTAAGTTGTTTGTCCATGTCCTAGTCCACGTGCCATCTAAGTTGTTTGTCCATGTCCTAGTCCACGTGACATCTAAGTTGTTTGTCCATGTCCTAGTCCACGTGACATCTAAGTTGTTTGTCCATGTCCTAGTCCACGTGACATCTAAGTTGTTTGTCCATGTCCTAGTCCACTTGACATCTAAGTTGTTTGTCCATGTCCTAGTCCACGTGACATCTAAGTTGTTTGTCCATGTCCTAGTCCACGTGCCATCAAAGTTGTTTGTCCATGTCCTAGTCCACGTGACATCTAAGTTGTTTGTCCATGTCCTAGTCCACGTGACATCTAAGTTGTTTGTCCATGTCCTAGTCCACGTGACATCTAAGTTGTTTGTCCATGTCCTAATCCACGTGACATCTAAGTTGTTTGTCCATGTCCTAGTCCACCTGACATCTAAGTTGTTTGTCCATGTCCTAGTCCACGTGACATCTAACTTGTTTGTCCATGTCCTAGTCCACGTGACATCTAAGTTGTTTGTCCATGTCCTAGTCCACGTGACATCTAAGTTGTTTGTCCATGTCCTAGTCCACGTGACATCTTTGGATGGCAGTTTCGTTCACACTTCTTAACGCAAGCGCATACAATACATACATTGAGGTACTAAGTACATTACATTGTGTACTAGGCACATGCGCACTCGCCGACATCTACGGACAACACATTTACGGACATCGGACAACACATTATATAACGCGTTATTGTTGTTCTGAATTGTTCACACATTAGATTTTGTTGATGTTTCAATAATTTTATTTGGCACAATTTACAACAAGTATCCTGTTAGCATAATTTTAACAGCTAATGGACTTACTTAGCAATGCGTCACTAGGTAATGTCACCGCAATATAATGACATAACATACATCAGGGTCAGAAATCAAGTAGGGATCAAGTAGGGGTCAGGTAGGGGTTAAGGAAGAAGAAGGTTTGGTGTGTTTCGTTATGTTTCATTCGGAAAATAAACTCACAACAAATAAACTCGCATTAAGAGAAGAAAGCTGGCCATTTGAAACAAAGACCAGAAGAGCAGCATAGAAGGAGAACTACCAGGACAAAAACCGAAGAAAACAAATGGACTGGGTTGAAAACATGAAGCATTGAACAAATGGTGGACTCGAAACGTCTACGGAGACTGCAAGGAGACGCCAATGGCCTAACTGAGGCTTCGACTACCGTAAAAAAGAATAACATTGTGTAATTTCTTGGAAAAAATATATTGAATGCTTGTGTTGAGTATTACTGACACAGGCTCTCGGGCTCCGGCAGGCTCGCCAGATGAGGTTGCGACTACATCCCCTTCGACAGGAAATTTGCCACCAATAGTTGATGTCACTTCATACGAAACTAACGCTTTCATTGGATTCGTCGAAACTGTCACAATCGCTTCTATGGAACTAGAACCGACCACTGCTCCGGCGTCGACGTATTCGTCACCAGCGAACCTCGCAACGTCACCTGGAGTCGACCAGTCTGCGATTTAGCATCGGTGATATAGATGTAATGATACCATGAGATATGAGACTGGAATAAGAATGCGGCTGAAGTACTTATCGGTATCTCTTACAAACTAAATATACAACATTTTATTTATTTTGAAGATTATTTCATATATTTGAATTCTTTATCTGAATGCCGGAGTAATCGTTGTATTGTGATACAACGTAAACATTGCTATCGTGAACCATGTCCAGTGTGCTAAGTGCGTGAACCATGTCTAGTGTGTTAAGTGCGTGAACCATGTCCAATGTGTTAAGTTCGTGAACCGTGTCCACTGTGGTAGGCGCGTGAACCATGTCCAGTGTGCTAAACGTGTGAACCATGTCCAGAGTGTTAAGTGCGTGAACCATGTCCAGAGTGTTAAGCGCGTGAACCATGTCCAGTGTGTTAAGCGCATTAACCATGTCCAGTGTGTTAAGTGCGTGACATATGTCCATTGTGTTAAGCGAGCGAACCATGTCCAATGTGTTAAGTGCCTGAACCATGTCCAATGTGTTAAATGCGTGAGCCACGACCAGTGTGTTAAGTGTGTGAACCATGTCCAGTGTGCTAAGTGCGTGAACTATGTCAGCAGTCAAGGAAAGAGCTAGGGTAAGCAGTATGCAAAAGTAACGATCCATTGAACAAGAAGGCCGTGTTAGCTGCGACAGAATGTGTTACACTAAACATTATGAATACGCAGTCCTTGTCAGCTGCTTATAGTGTGTGTGTGTGTGTGTGTGTGTGTGTGTGTGTGTGTGCGTGTGCGTGTGCGTGTGCGTGTGCGTGTGCATGCGCGCGCGTGAGTGTGTGTCAAAATTGAGGGGAGACGTAACCTCTTTAATAACCATGAATCCAATGCCGATGCATGCGTCCTGGAACTGGTTTACTTCACAGAATACGTTAAACGAATGTTGTTCCTTTGTGCAAAATTTTTTGGTGTGGGTAACCTAGTATGCTGTTTGCACATTTAAGTCTCATTGCGTGACAAAGACCTGGTATCCAGCAGCAAGGGCAAAACCGAATAAAAATCGTTCAGGCGTCAGACTAGGGAAACAAGTATAGATGTAAAATGATAAGTTATATCTTTGGGTTACAGAAAAGTTGCAGTCAACTCTTACGTTGTTTTCCCCCGAGAAGCAATGACATGTGTAGACCACAACCGCCAACAACAACAACAACAACAATAATAATAACAATAGATTATAATAACTGTTCATGTTGTTAATTAGTGTAATCATGAGTACGATTATGAATATGTCATACATTGACATGGATTGAATAAATTCAAGTAATTCCTATACACCTACAGGCAAATGCGACGAGCCAATAATGGAGATCACATAGGAGGATTAAAAAAAACAATGTCCAAAATATATTCATCATAACATGTGTATCATTGTAATCAAGTGCTTCTTACAACCATGTCCAAATAATTAGCAGGTTATTTCTCATTGATATAACTCCTTCCACATGACAGACCCTGAGTTTCTCTATAAAAAAGCCTTGGTCCCCAATTTAATGCAACTCTTCACACCAAACGTAACATGAACTCTCTTATTGGCTATTTCGATATACAGTATCGATAGCCTAGCAAAAAGACTCAACTAATGTATTTAGCCTTCTACAAACAAACACCTTCGCCAACTACCAAGCACATACCTGTCTCGCAGTGAGTACCAGTGTACCCATCAGCACATCCGCAGGTATACGAGTTGACAGTGTCAGTACATGTAGTTCCATTTATACAGGGAGTGCTGCCGCATTCGTTTACATCTATAAAAAATTATTGTATTTACAGACGTGGAAAATAATTGTTTACATAAAACATGGTTCTTATTGAGATCAGAAAAGTATTCAGTGAATTCAAGTAATGCCTAAACACCTGCAGGCAAATGCGACGAAGCAGTAATGGAAATCACATGGGAGGATTCAACAAAAAGAATGTCCAAAATATATTCAGCATAACATGTGCATCATTTTAATCAAGTGCTTCTTACAACCATGACCAAAAATCAGTAGATTATTTCTCATTGAAAGAAATCCTTCATTATGACAGACCCTGAGTTTCTCTGTAAAAAAGCATGTGGCCTTGGTCCCAAATTTCATGTAAATTTTTGAAAACAAATAGTGATATTGGCTATTTCAATATCCATTATCGTAAGACAACCAAAACGTTTCAAATAATTTCTATAGGTTCTACAAACCAACACTTTCGCAAATTACAAAGCATTTACCTGTATCGCAGTGAGTACCAGTGTACCCGTCAGCACATCCGCAAGTATACGAGTTGACAGCGTCAGTACAGGTAGCTCCATTGATACAGGGAGTGCTGGCGCATTCGTTAACATCTATAACAAAAATATTGTATTTACAGACGTGGAAAAAAATGATTTACATAAAACATCGTTCCTATTGAGATCAGACATGGATTGAATAAATTCAAGTAATTCCTATACACATACAGGCAAATGCGACGAGCCAATAATGGAGATCACATAGGAGGATTAAAAAAACAGTGTCCAATATATATTCGTCATAACAAGTGTATCATTTTAATCAAGTGCTTCTTACAACCATGTCCAAATAATCAGCAGGTTATTTCTCATTGATATAACTCCTTCCACATGACAGACCCTGAGTTTCTCTATAGAAAAGCCTTGGTCCCCAATTTTATGCAACTTTTCACACCAAACGTAACATGAACTCTCATATTGGCTATTTCGATATACAGTATCGATAGCCTAGCAAAAAGACTCAAATAATGTATTAAGCCTTCTACGAACAAACACCTTCGCCAACTACCAAGCACATACCTGTCTCGCAGTGAGTATCAGTGTACCCATCAGCACATCCGCAAGTATACGAGTTGACAGCGTCAGTACATGTAGCTCCATTCATACAGGGAGTGCTGGCGCATTCGTTTACATCTATAAAAAAATATTGCATTTACAGGCTTGGAAAATAATTGTTTACGTAAAACATGGTTCCTATTGAGATCAGAAATGTATTCAATGAATTCAAGTAATGCCTAAACACCTGCAGGCAAATGCGACGAGGCAGTAATGGAAATCACATGGGAGGATTCAACAAAAAGAATGTCCAAAATATATTCAGCATAACATGTGCATCATTTTAATCAAGTACTTCTTACAACCATGGCCAAAAATCAGTAGATTATTTCTCATTGAAAGAAATCCTTCATTATGACAGACCCTGAGTTTCTCTGTAAAAAAGCATGTGGCCTTGGTCCCAAATTTCATGTAAATTTTCAAAACAAATAGTCATATTGGCTATTTCAATATCCATTTTCGTAAGACAACCAAAACGTTTCAAATAATTTCTTTAGCTTCTACAAACCAACACCTTCGCAAATTACAAAGCATTTACTTGTCTCGCAGTGAGTACCAGTGTACCCGTCAGCACATCCGCAAGTATACGAGTTGACAGCGTCAGTACAGGTAGCTCCATTTATACAGGGAGTGCTGGCGCATTCTTTAACATCTATAACAAAAATATTGTATTTACAGACGTGGAAAATAGTGATTTACATAAAACATCGTTCCTATTGAGATCAGAAATGTATTGAATGAATTCATGTAATGCCTAAACACCTGCAGGCAGATGCGACGAGGCAGTAATGGAAATCACATGGGAGGATTCAACAAAAAGAATGTCCAAAATATATTCAGCATAACATGTGCATCGTTTTAATCAAGTGCTTCTTACAACCATGGCCAAAAATCAGTAGATTATTTATCATTGAAAGAAATCCTTCATTATGAAAGACCCTGAGTTTCTCTGCAAAAAAGCATGTGGCCTTGGTCCCAAATTTCATGAAATTTTCAAAACAAATAGTCATATTGGCTGTTTCAATATCCATTATCGTAAGACAAATAAAACGTTTCAAATAATTGCTTTAGCTTCTACAATCCAACACCTTCGCAAATTACAAAGCATTTACCTGTCTCGCAGTGAGTACCAGTGTACCCTTCAGCACATCCGCAAGTATACGAGTTGACAGCGTCAGTACATGTAGCTCCATTCATACAGGGAGTGCTGGCGCATTCGTTAACATCTATAACAAAAATATTGTATTTACAAACGTGGAAAACAATGGTTTACGTAAAACATTGTTCCTATTGAGATCAGACATGGATTGAATGAATTCATGTAATTCCTATACACCTACAGGCAAATGTGACGAGCCAATAATCAAGATCACATAGGAGGATTAAAAAAACAGTGTCCAAAATATATTCATCATAACATGTGTATCATTTTAATCAAGTGCTTCTTACAACCATGTCCAAATAATCAGCAGGTTATTCCTCATTGATATAACTCCTTCCACATGACAGACCCTGAGTTTCTCAATAAAAAAGAATTGGTCCCCAATTTCATGCAACTTTTCACACCAAACGTAACATGAACCCTCATGTTGGCTATTTCCATATACAGTATCGATAGCCTAGCAAAAAGAATCAAATAATGTATTTAGCCTTCTACAAACAGACACCTTCGCCAACTACCAAGCACATACCTGTCTCAAAGTAAGTACCAGTGTACCCGTCAGCACATCCGCAAGTATACGAGTTGAGAGCGTCAGTAAAGGTAGCTCCATTAATACAGGGAGTGCTGGCGCATTCGTTAATATATATGACAAAGATATTGTATATACAGACGTGGAAAATAATGGTTTACATAAAACATGGTTCTTATTGAGATCAGACATGGAATGAATAAATCCAAGGAATTCCTAAACACCTACAAGCAAATGCGACGAGCCTGTAATGAAGATCATATAGGAGGGTTAAAAAACAGTGTCCAAAATATATTCATTATAACATATGTATCACTTTAATCAAGTGCTTCTTACAACCATGTCCAAATAATCAGCAGGTTATTTCTTATTGATAGAACTCCATCCACATGACAGACCCTCAGTTTCTCTATAGAAAAGCCTTGGTCCCCAATTTCATGCAACTTTTCTAACCAAACGTAACATAAACTCTCTTATTAGCTATTTCGATATCCAGTATCGAAAGACTACCAAAAGACCCAAATAATGTATTTAGCCTTCTACAAACAAACTACCAAGAACAACCTGTCTCGCAGTGAGTACCAGTGTACCCATCAGCACATCCGCAAGTATACGAGTTGACAGCGTCAATACAGGTAGCTCCATTCATACAGGGAGTGCTGGCACATTCTTTAACATCTATAAAAATATAGTGTACTTTCAGACGTGGAAAACAATGGTTTACGTAAAACATGGTTCCTATTGAGATCACACATGGATTGAATGAATTCATGTAATTCCTATACACCTTCAGGCAAATGCGACGAGCCAATAATGGAGATCACATAGGAGGATTAAAAAACAGTGTCCAAACTACATTCATCATAACATGTGCATCATTTTAATCAAGTGCTTCTTACAACCATGGCCAAAAATCAGTAGATTATTTCTCATTGAAAGAAATCCTTCATTATGACAGACCCTGAGTTTCTCTGTAAAAAAGCTTGTTGCCTTGGTCCCAAATTTCATGAAATTTTCACAACAAATATCCATCTTGGCTATTTCGATATCCGGTATCGAAAGACTAGTAAAAAGACTCAAATAGTTTATTTGGCTTCTACAAACCTACTACTTCGCAAATTACCAAGAACATACCTGTCTCGCAGTGAGTACCAGTGTACCCATCAGCACATCCGCAAGTATACGAGTTGACAGCGTCAGTACATGTAGCTCCATTCATACAGGGAGTGCTGGCGCATTCGTTTACATCTATAAAAAATATTGTATTTACAGACGTGGAGAATAATTGATTATGTAAAACATGGTTCCTTTTGAGATCAGAAATGTATTCAATGAATTCAAGTAATGCCTAAACACCTGCAGGCAAAGGCGACGAGGCAGTAATGGAAATCACATGGGAGGATTCAACAAAAAGAATGTCCAAAATATATTCAGCATAACATGTGCATCATTTTAATCAAGTGCTTCTTACAACCATGGGCAAAAATCAGTAGATTATTTCTCATTGAAAGAAATCCTTCATTATGACAGACCCTGAGTTTCTCTGTAAAAAAGCATGTGGCCTTGGTCCCAAATTTCATGTAAATTTTCAAAACAAATAGATATATTGGCTATTTCAATATCCATTATCGTAAGACATCCAAAACGTTTCAAATAATTTCTTTAGCTTCTACTAACCAACACCTTCGCAAATTACAAAGCATTTACCTGTCTCGCAGTGAGTACCAGTGTACCCGTCAGCACATCCACAAGTATACGAGTTGGCAGCGTCAGTACAGGTAGCTCCATTCATACAGGGAGTGCTGGCGCATTCTTTAACATCTATAAAAATATATTGTACTTACAGACGTGGAAAACAATAGTCTACGTAAAACATGGTTCCTATTGAGATCAGACATGGATTGAATGAAATCACGTAATTCCTATAAACCTACAGGCAAATGCGACGAGCCAATAACGGAGATCACATAGGAGGATTAAAAAAACAGTGTCCAAAATATATTTGTCATAACATGTGTATCATTTTAATAAAATGCATCTTACAAACATGTACAAATAATCTGCAGGTTATTTCTCATTGATATAACTCCTTCCACATGACAGACCCTGAGTTTCTCTATAAAAAAGCCTTTGTCCCCAATTTCATGCAACTTTTCACACCAAACGTAACAAGAACTCTCTTATTGGCTATTTCGATATACAGTATCGAAAGCCTAGCAAAAAGACTCAAATAATGTATTAAGCCTTCTACAAACAAACACCTTCGACAACTACCAAGCACATACCTGTCTCGCAGTGAGTATCAGTGTACCCATCAGCACATCCGCAAGTATACGAGTTGACAGCGTCAGTACATGTAGCTCCATTCATACAGGGAGTGCTGGCGCATTCGTTTACATCTATAAAAAATATTGTATTTACAGGCGGGGAAAATAATTGTTTACGTAAAACATAGTTCCTATTAAGATCAGAAAAGTATTCAATGAATTCAAATAATGCCTAAACACCTGCAGGCAAATGCGACGAGGCAGTAATGGAAATCACATGGGAGGATTCAACAAAAAGAATGTCCAAAGTATATTCACCATAACATGTGCATCATTTTAATCAAGTGCTTCTTGCAACCATGGCAAAAATCAGTAGATTATTTATCATTGAAAGAAATCATTCATTATGACAGACCCTGAGTTTCTCTATAAAAAAGCATGTGGCCTTGGTCCCAAATTTCATGTAAATTTTCAAAACAAATAGTCATATTGGCTATTTCAATATCCATTATCGTAAGACAACCAAAACGTTTCAAATAATTTCTTTAGCTTCTACAAACCAACACCTTCGCAAATTACAAAGCATTTACCTGTCTCGCAGTGAGTACCAGTGTACCCGTCAGCACATCCGCAAGTATACGAGTTGACAGCGTCAGTACAGGTATCTCCACTCATACAGGGAGTGCTGGCGCATTCGCTAACATCTATAACAAAAATATTGTATTTGCAGACGTGGAAAATAATGATTTACATAAAACATCGTTCCTATTGAGATCACACATGGATTGAATAAATTCAAGTAATTCCTATACACCTACAGGCAAATGCGACGAGCCAATAATGGAGATCACATAGGAGGATTAAAAAAACAGTGTCCAAAATATATTCATCATAACATGTGTATCATTTTAATCATGTGCTTCTTACAACCATGTCCAAATAATCAGCAGGTTATTTCTCATTGAAATAACACCTTCCACATGACAGACCCTGAGTTTCTCTATAAAAAAGCCTTGGTCCCCAATTTCATGCAACTTTTCACACCAAACGTAACATGAACTCTCATGTTGGCTATTTCGTTATACAGTATCGATAGCCTAGCAAAAAGAATCAAATAATGTATTTAGCCTTCTACAAACAAACACCTTCGCCAACTACCAAGCACATACCTGTCTCGCAGTAAGTACCAGTGTACCCGTCAGCACATCCGCAAGTATACGAGTTGAGAGCGTCAGTACATGTAGCTCCATTCATACAGGGAGTGCTGGAGCATTCGTTAACATCTAAAACAAAAATATTGTATTTACAGACGTGGAAAATAATGGTTTACATAAAACATGGTTCTTATTGAGATCAGACATGGAATGAATAAATTCAAGGAATTCCTAAACACCTACAAGCAAATGCGACGAGCCAGTAATGAAGATCATATAGGAGGGTTAAAAAAACAGTGTCCAAAATATATTCATTATAACATATGTATCACTTTAATCAAGTGCTTCTTACAACCATGTCCAAATAATCAGCAGGTTATTTCTTATTGAAAGAACTCCATCCACATGACAGACCCTCAGTTTCTCTGTAAAAAAGTCTTGGTGCCCAATTTCATGCAACTTTTCCAACCAAACGTAACATAAACTCTCTAATTAGCTATTTCGATATCCAGTATCGAAAGACTACCAAAAGACTCAAATAATGTATTTAGCCTTCTACAAAGAAACACCTTCGCCAACTACCAAGCACATACCTGTCTCGCAGTGAGTACCAGTATACCCATCAGCACATCCGCAAGTATACGAGTTGACAGCGTCAGTACATGTAGCTCCATTCATACAGGGAGTGCTGGCGCATTCGTTTACATCTATAAAAAATATTGTATTTACATGCGTGGAAAATAATTGTTTACGTAAAACATGGTTCCTATTGAGATCAGAAATGTATTCAATGAATTCAAGTAATGCCTAAACACCTGCAGGCAATGCGACGAGGCAGTAATGGAAATCACATGGGAGGATTCAACAAAAAGAATGTCCAAAATATATTCAGCATAACATGTGCATCGTTTTAATCAAGTGCTTCTTACAACCATGGCCAAAAATCAGTAGATTATTTATCATTGAATGAAATCCTTCATTATGACAGACCCTGAGTTTCTCTGCAAAAAAGCATGTGGCCTTGGTCCTAAATTTCATGAAATTTTCAAAACAAATAGTCATATTGGCTGTTTAAATATCCATTATCGTAAGACAACCAAAACGTTTCAAATAATTTCTTTAGCTTCTACAATCCAACACCTTCGCAAATTACAAAGCATTTACCTGTCTCGCAGTGAATACCAGTGTACCCGTCAGCACATCCGCAAGTATACGAGTTGACAGCGTCAGTACAGGTATCTCTATTCATACAGGGAGTGCTGGCGCATTCGTTAACATCTGTAACAAAAATATTGTATTTACAGACGTGGAAAACAATGGTTTACGTAAAACATGGTTCCTATTGAGATCAGACATGGATTGAATGAATTCATATAATTCATATACACCTACAGGCAAATGCGACGAGCCAATAATGGAGATCACATAGGAGGATTAAAAAAACAGTGTCCAAAATATATTCATCATAACATGTATATCATTTTAATCAAGTGCTTCTTAAAACCATGTCCAAATAATCAGCAGTTTATTCCTCATTGATATAACGCCTTCCACATAAGAGACCCTGAGTTTCTCTATAAAAAAGCATTGGTCCCCAATTTCATGCAACTTTTCACACCAAACGTAACATGGACTCTCATAATGGCTATTTCGATATACAGTATAGAGAGCCTAGCAAAAAGACTCAACTAATGTATTTAGCCTTCTACAAACAAACACCTTCGCCAACTACCAAGCACATACCTGTCTCGCAATGAGTACAAGTGTACCCGTCAGCACATCCGCAAGTATACGAGTTGACAGTGTCAGTACATGTAGCTCCATTCATACAGGGAGTGCTGGCGCATTCCTTTACATCTATAAAAAAATATTGCATTTACAGGCGTGGAAAATAATTGTTTACGTAAAACATGGTTCCTATTGAGATCAGAAATGTATTCAATGAATTCAAGTAATGCCTAAACACCTGCAGGCAAATGCGACGAGGCAGTAATGAAAATCACATGGGAGGATTCAACAAAAAGAATGTCCAAAATATATTCAGCATAACATGTGTATCATTTTAATCAAATGCTTCTTACAAACATGGCCAAAAATCAGTAGATTATTTATCATTGAAAGAAATCCTTCATTATGACAAACCCTGAGTTTCTGTCATATTGGCAATTTCAATATCCATTACCGAAAGACAAGCAAAACATTTCAAATAATTTATTTAGCTTCTACAAACCAACACCTTCGCAAATTACAAAGCATTTACCTGTCTCGCAGTGAGTACCAGTGTACCCGTCAGCACATCCGCAAGTGTACGAGTTGACAGCGTCAGTTCAGGTAGCTCCATTCATACAGGGAGTGCTGGCGCATTCGTTAACATCTATTACAAAAATATTGTATTTACAGACGTGGATAATAATGGTTTACATAAAACATGGTTCTTATTGAGATCAGACATGGATTGAATAAATTCAAGGAATTCCTAAACACCTACAAGCAAATGCAACGAGCCCATAATGGAGATCACATAGGAGGATTAAAAAAACACGTCCATGGTTTTTAATAAACTCGTTTTATTTTATTTGTGAATGGGTTGCGCTATGTGCGAGATGAGTAGATGTGGCGCACCTGGATTTACACAGGGCGGTGTCGATTGGATAATAACAAACTACATAACATACACATGAACTGTGTGTGTGTGTGTGTGTGTGTGTGTGTGTGTGTGTGTGTGTGTGTGTGTGTGTGTGTGTGTGTGTGTGTGTGTGTGTGTGTGTGTGTGTGTACGTGCGTGTATGTATGTGCGTGTGTGTAAGTGCGTGTGTGTGTACGTACGTGTGTGTTTGTCTGTTTGTGTGACCACTCTAACATATATGTTTTATTACTGTATGGCTAATATATCAGTCATGAGATTAATACAAGGCTAGCTCTATATCAAAATATGAAGAAACTGACGCCCTCGACCGAACAGTTATGTCGAAACACTAACACACAATAAGTCAACACGTCTTTCATTAAACGTTGTCGCATGTGGAAAATATAATTAACAGTGTTGTAATGATTACGGCAACACAATTAACTATTATCTAAAAACGCGCAATGCTATCAACTAATTGTGTATATTGTTTAATATAAAAAAATCATCTTTACAACAGAACACATTCTGATTTGGTAGCCCAACACCTTAACGTTTACTCTACTATGTTTGATAATAATAAAAAATTAAAAGATTTAACAAGATTTAACAAGATTGCCATCTCGAACAACAAGTTCCAAATGGCAAGTGGACAAGGAAGCCATTGGCTTATCGAGAGTCCAACAATTTTCTCATCTATGTGTAGCCCGCCCTTATCAGATATCTGTCAATTCTATTTTTAAACATATTCACACTACTAGCATTAACACAATCATTTGGCAGTTTGTTCCATTCATTTATCACCCTCTGTGAGAAAGAGTAGTTTATCATGTCCAACCTACACTGCTCCTTAGCTAATGCTGCTTTGTGTCCTCTGGTTCTACAGGCTTCTTTAAGTTTGAAGAACATATTCCTATCAACATCCTCATAATCGTTCACTATCTTAAACACTTCTATTTGGTCTCCTCTTAGTCTCCTGGTCTCTAGTGTTGTCAAACCACATTGTAATAAGCGACTTTCGTAACTAAGGTCTCTTAATTCTTGAATCATTTTAGTTGCTCTTCGATGTATTCTTTCTAGCTTATCTATGTCTTTTTTTACGATATGGCCTTCATACTTGAATACAATGTTCCAAATGTGGTCTAACTATTGCTTTGTACAGGGGTACAATTAGATGTTTCTCCTTATACGTGATAGTTCTCCTAATTAGCCCTAGAATTTGATTTCCTTTCGAAGCAGCAATCCCACATTGCTCTGAAACTTTCATGTCAGCATTAAATGTTACTCCTAAATCCTTTTCTTGTGTGGTTCTACCTAGTACAGCATCCCCCATTTTATATTCCTCGTCCATATTTCCATGTCCTATGTGTATACATTTACACTTCCCGAAATTGAATAACATTTGCCATTTTTCTGATCATTTAACTAATTTTTCTAGATCATCCTGTAAACTTTGTTTATCTGTATCATTAGTAACCTTTCTGAATACTTTTGTATCTTCTGCAAATTTGAATACTTTGCTAGATATGTCATCCTCCAAATCATTTATATATATTAAAAACAGTATAGGGCCTAACACTGATCCCTGTGGTACCCCACTCAAAACAGATTTCCAGTTTGAAATCTTACCATCTACTATTACTCTCTGTCTTCTGTGTGTAAGCCACTTTCCTATCCAGTTGATTACATCATTGCCTATACCATGGGCTTTTAGTTTAAGTAACAATCTTTGATGTGGCACTTTATCGAAAGCTTTCTGAAAATCTAAGTAGACAACATCCACTGGTGACCCGTCATCTACCCATTTTGTAATTTCTTCTAAAAAACATAAGAGATTGGTTAGACATGACCTTGCTTTTAGGAATCCATGTTGAGATGTATTTATTAATTTATGTTTTATGAGGAATTCCACCATGTGGTCTCTAATTAATGTTTTGAGTAATTTACATACAGCTGATGTTAAACTCACTGGTCTGTAATGTTCTGGTTTCTTCCTCGAGCTCTTCTTAAACAGCGGCGTAATGTTTGCTTCTTTCCATTCTGAAGGAACTATTCCTTCTTCTAGTGACAAGTTAAATAAGTTTGCAAGTGGTGTACTAATTTGATCAACAATTTCCTTTAGCAGTTTTGGTGGTATCCCATCAACTCCAGGTGATTTATTATCTTTCATCTTCTTAATTTTCTTTGCTAACATTTCAGGAGTTACAAATAACTGCCCTAAATGTTCTGATTTATTGCCCTCAAATTTAGTCAGTGGAACTGGAAGTGAGCTGATATCTTCTGTGGTAAAAATTGAGCTGAAATACTCATTCAGGACCTCTGCCATTTGGAACCCATCTGAAATCATGTTTTCACTGTTGTTTTCCAGTGGTCCGACCTTATCTCGAACTTTCTGTTTACTCCTTACATAAGCATAGAAAGTCTTGCTGTCATTTTTTATATTACCTGCCAATTTTTGTTCAAAGGTTCTTTTAGATTTTCTAGTTTCAGTTGTATCTAGGTTATGTGCCTCTTTGTAGTTTGTGTAGTCTTCTACATTTCCAGTGTGTTTATAGACCTTCCACAGCATCTGTTTGTGAGCAATTTTTCTAATAGCTTCTTTTGACAGGTGTTTTTTTCCTGGATCTTTTCCCTTGTTTTCTTAATGGAATAAATTTCTCAATAATGCCCTCAATCTCATATTTTAAACAAGTCCAGCATTCTGTTGCTTTCTTGTTCTTCAGCAAGTTATTCCAATCTTTATTTGCTAGATATGTTCTCATCATTTTACTTTTGCCTTTGTTGAAGTTCCTCCTCCATTGTTTTTATATGTATTCCCTGTTTTTACTTTTATATTAAAATGGATTTGGTAATGGTCACTTGAACCCAAAGGTTCGTGTACTTTAACATTGTCAACTAATTCATTTTGAGAAGACAAAATTAAATCTAACACATTCCCACCTCTGGTTGGTTCCAAAACATGTTGAGTAAGGAAACAATCCTGTGTTAGAAGTAAAAACTGATGGTCGTCACCTCCAGCACTCTCTAATGATTCCCATTGTATATGGCCATGGTTAAAATCACCCATTATAACACATTCTCCCTTGCTCACCTCCCTTATCGCCTGTTGTAATTTTACATCTTCCTCTTGCCCTATGTTAGGACTACGATAAACTACTCCTATTGTTAATGTTGAGTTCCTGGTAAATATGTTACACCAAATTGCTTCCACATTATCTGCTTCACTTTTCAATGTAATTTCATATGCTTGGATAGATTCGTTAATATACAAAATTACTCCACCTCCCCTTCTTTCTCGTCTATCCTTCCTAAACATTACATAGCCTGTCAGTGCTAACTCAGCATCTACTATATCTTCATTTGCCCATGATTCTGTGATGCCTATTACATGAGGATCAATATCTGCTACCATAATGTCTAACTCACTTTTTTTATTTACTATGCTCCTGGCATTTAAGCATACAAATTTAAGTTCATTGTCTGAAATTATTGGTGAACATTTCTTTGGATGTGTATTTGTAGTAGTACTCCTTTGAGATTTCTCTGTCAGTTCCCCCTGCGCATCTAGTTTAAATAATCTATGGTACCTGTGCCCTCGTCGACAACTCTGACAAACTCACACGCAGCCCTTCCCTGCCAGATGAAGTCCATCTCTCATGAAAAAGTCACCTCTTCCCACAAAGTTTAACCACATGTCTACTAAGCCTAATCCCTCCTCCATACATACCTTCTGTACCTGTGTGTTGATCGCCATCCTTGTACAGTTCCTTTATTCCTCACCCCTGCCTCCCATTATTGGTAATATCCCCGACAATACGATCTGCCTAACGCGTACAATGACAAGCACGAATAATGTCAATTACAATGACATACCACAAAATAATATAAGAAAAAACAGCGTAAAATTAAGAGGTCGCAGCCCGATTCAAGGTAAGCGAAAAAAATCCTTTATGCGGGGCCTGACACGAGTGTACAACTTGTACACGGGTTAATCTTGCACTGGTCACGGTGTTTACAAAATTACGGCAGTTTTTATATGAATTACTGATCTTGTAAACACAGTAAACATAAAGGTAAATATGAACCATCAAAGATAGAATCATCACAGAACATTTTTAAAAGTGCAGGAATTTACAGTGTTCCTCACTGATGGGTTCACCCATTTAACATGAATAACTTGAGACGGCATAAAACAGGCAGCTGTTTACTTGACTAAATATAACTAAAATGCATAATATGCACGAGGATATCACATACGAGCATTTTTTATTTTCTAAGCGAACAAATGGGCAGTTTTGTTAAATGGAAGATATGTAAATGCACACACATCGAACAAAATTATTTTGTTTTGTTTTATTTAAATGACTGTCAGATTACACCATGCGGCAAGAAATAAGTGAACATAATATATACGACAAGTTATGATTCTTCACACGGCGGTATTTCGATAGTCTGAACTGACTTCTGCTACGGTCTCAGTTTCATCTCGACTTTCTTGAGCGAGTACGTGAGTCCATGCCATTGATGCCAATTGACGCCACTGGCGAATGTAGTGTGTGCGCCATCAAGGTACTGGGCATTCAAGTAGGAATGAAGACAGCCTTTGTACCACCAGGCTCCCTTGTACCTTTGTGCACAGTGCTGATTGTGCACGTCGTTGTCACGGTCCTTCGTGCTGAACGCCATTCCAGCATGCCATGCGAGTGCATTTCCTGCAGAGTAAACAACGTCATAAACTCGGGAAAATTATTCAATGTGACCATATCACAGAACACATTATGACAGGACCAACTCTGTATTCGTTATTTTAATGTTAATGCAGGAAAGGTATTAAAATACACATCTTCAAGACACACAAACCTGAATGAACGCTGTATCACGTATAACATATACATATCAGTATGTTTACATAAAAGAAACATTTCGAGATATTTGTGAAGATCGCTAAATGTTACGCTTGGGTACACTTTATATATATATATATATATATATATATATATATATATATATGTATATATATGTATATATATATATATATATGTATATATATGTATATATATGTATATATATATATATATATGTATATATATGTATATATATGTATATATATATATATATATGTATATATATGTATATATATGTATATATATATATATATATATATATATATATATATATATATATATATATATATATATATATATGTATATACATATATATGTATATGTACGTATATGTATATATATATATATATATATATATATAAAGTGTACCAAGCGTAACATTTAGCGATCTTCACAAATATCTCGAAATGTTTCTTTTATGTAAACATACTGATATGTATATATATATATGTATATATATGTATATATATATATATATATATATATATATATATATGTATATATATATATATATATATATATATATATTATATTATATATATATGTATATAATATATATGTATAATATATATATATATATATATATATATATATAAATATATATATATATATATATATATATATATATATATATATATATACATACATATACATATATATATATATATATATATATATATATATATATATATATATATATATATATATATATATATATATATATATATATATATATAATATTTCTACAATTAATGTTTTCATATAAATATCATACGCTTAAAAGAACGAGTATACACACAATATATATATATATATATATATATATATATATATATATATATATATACATATATATATATATATATATATGTATACTCGTTCCTTTTAAAGCGCGTATGATATTTACAGGCGAAAACATTAATTGTATTGAAACTTATTTTCAGCTAACGCTGAAAACTTACAGAATTCACGGAATCGATGGTTTGAAACGGAAACGGAAAATTGAAAACCGGTATAATATACGGAATCGACCGTTAAAAGCAGAATTAAAGCAGAATTTAACACCTCAAACTAAAATTCCAGTTTTCATAAACGGTATTATCAACATGAGTATGTTTTTCTCGACGTCGAGGACGAACCGTGGATTTAAAAAATGTGAAGCCGAGTTAAGCACGAGCCGTGCCACCGCCCTGCACTCTTTTTGAACAGCTCTCACGTACAATTTTTATTTGCGTACAATCAAAACTTGCTTAATATCACCGAAATTATGATAATATTTTCTTTATATAAATTATATAAAACTTGGCAAAGGTATACATTTTCTTTATGGGTTAATCGCGTGGTTGATAAAACGCGCAAGCCATATCGCTGCTATGCCGACAATTAAAACGTGTACCATAAAACATGAATAGATTGTCAGAATTAGTTTTCGACCATTTTGACATTTGATCTGTGACATCAAAATAGTATTGAGATTTACAGAAAATGCATTTCGACCGATCATGTCTTATCATTTGTCAGCACGCAGCAGTAAACGAGTGCCGAAAGTTCTAAAATAGCAAACAAAATGCCTTCCGTTCATTGTCTACTGACAAACCATGGTTTATCCACTGCGCGCAATCAGTAAATTCAATAATGTACTAATTCCTTGATTTACATTAACATTCACAACAAAATGAACACAAAGAACAATACTTTTTAAAATCTAATGAATCGTGAATGAAAACGGGGTTATGTATAGTAGTAGCGTTTTGATAAGCAGTAACTCCAAGAAATAATTGTTATCGGGGTGTAATTTATGTGTCCAATTCCCATTTCGAAACTTTCTCAGAGAAAAAATAATTACCATTTTAAGTATTTCCAAAGTAAATGTGCCTTTAAAAAAGGTACATATACATGATAGATAATGCACAAACTAGGTTTCACAAAGCAAGGTCTGTACCATACGCACTTCGAGATAACGTTGAAGCTGAGCTAAGCAGGTTGGAACAAGAGGATATTATAAGGAAGGTAGACCACACTGATTGCTCCCATAGTGATGGTGCCGACAGCGAACAAAACTGTGATAATCTGTGGAGATATCAGGTAATCATCAATCAGAATGTTGAACTGGACCATTACCCGCTATCCAACTGGAACATTACCCGCTACCCAACTGGAACATTACCCGCTACCCAACTGGACCATTACCTGCTATCCAACTGGGAGATCTCTTTGCGTCACTTGCTGGGGGTAAGGTGTTCAGTAAACTTGATATATTGCACCATACCAGCAGTTGGAGCTGGATGCCGACTCACAACACTATATGACCGTGAATACTCACAAGGGAATATGCCATACGGGAAAAGCAATTATCCAAATATCTTCGATAGAACAGTGTGGAGTTCGTGCATATCTGGCAAAGTGTTCGTTTACTCAGAAATCAGTAGAATATCTGGATCATCGAGTGGATGCAGGGGTTTTTAGTCCACATATGAGAAGCTGAAAGCGATCACAGAAGCAGAGACACCAGGAGACGTGAAGCAGTTGCGTTCATACCATGGGTTGCTCCACTATTAGGCTCAATTTGTACTCTGGGTGTGCATCGTTCTGCGACCACTGCACCAGCTGCTGACGGAGTAGCGTAAGTAGAAAAGCATATACCCAGAATCCTGAAGATTTATGCCAACGACTCGGGGCATTCGTGGAATAGAGCCTGCTACGAAACAACGGCATATCCTACACGGTGAGGTCATTGTGGACGAAGAAGATTTATCTCCCACATTAGATAAATTTATCTTTCTCGCATGATTGATATTAATTTAAGACTAATGTACTGTTACTCTCACGAACCGCCTATCTATTACCAGTCGATAATAAGTCTGCAAACACATTGCATTGTGTTAATAATGTAGAATTGTAATTAAATTATCACGTGTTTTGTGCGTGCGTGCGTCCGTGTTAAACGAGTGTACACGTATATGCATGGCCACACATATACTTGCCTGCACGCACGAATATAACACGCATACGGGTGTACAAGTTGACCCACCTGCTGTTCCGTTGTACGCGCCAAATGAAAGTCTGTACTTTTGCAGTTCGTCGGAAACCGCGAAGTTCGAGTACACAGTATATCGTGACTTTAATCGTTTCTGTCATAGTAACGCGCAATTTTCGTATCAAAAGCACCACACATTGAAGAAAAACATACAAATGTTTAGTTTGCATTTGTTTAACAGGAAAAAAATTAAGTGTACAAAAACGATATTTAGACAAGTAAATGGAAATATATGCTTGGTGATGTTTTTATTGTGATTTGCTTTAGTCATATTGATTATAAAATGGAAGTGTTTAGAGTATTCTATTCAATATTTAAATACTACTGAATAGCCAACATAATATCATTATATTCGTAAACATATTGTTATTCAATAATGACTGGGTGACAGGGGTTTCTTGAATATGAATCACACTAAACGTGTATTTCAATCGTATCCCTCCTTTCTTCTGTATAGTTAACAACAAAAATACGTCTCTTTTAATTTAAAGTAACTTAACACGAGTTCGGAAAGGTGTATTTTCGTCCGTTAAGCAGTGTAACGCCTCCTAGACTGGTCATTTCCACGGCTGTGTTGCCGCCCGGCAGAGCAGCTGGGTTGTTCCGTTTCAGCACTAGCTTTCTGACGGACACTAATTGTTTTCCTCTGTCCAGGACAATCTCCAAAAAAATATGTTGTTGTCTGCGTTGAAGCAGTATAGCCGATCCCACGAAACACGGATGGCCCCATCATCATGACACCGTGTTTTTTATAATCCTGGATATGTTTAGTGTCTGCCATGCATCAATGTCGGCCTTTGTTGTCATCACTTCACAATGAAATCAAAAATACTTTAGTGTCTTTCTTAAAATCATACATTAAAACACAGAAAATTGTATTCAGTCTGATCCATAGATTGATTAGTTAATTAATTAGCTATGTCAATTATACAACAATAAAAAAAACCAATATTATTGCGTTATACTGCAAATTTTACGAGTAAAATATATATACATAACATATAAGAATATATTAAAAAGAAAACTAACTACGCAACATAAACAGAGACTTGGCTAAATCTAAACGTATGTCGAGCATACAAGGGGAAATAAACATTATTATTTTATTATCAAGCCCAAGCTTATCCCATAACATCACATAAGGGCACTACAATTGTACTACAATACCTGCATTGTCACAAACATTCAGTGATAAGAAGTGTTGCAAATAATGCTTGGCAAATGCAGATTAAAGCAGTGAATTAAAATATGATTACATAATATAAAGGAACATTACACTGTCTCCTCCATCCCGTCCCCCCCACACACATGTACACTGTCTCCTCCAACCCCCCCCCCACACACACACACGGCCTATGTCCACAAGTTGAAGGACATGTGAGCGGCGGACTTCAAAGCTGTTGAGTTTTCTCAGTAAAAAGATATGTTGCTGTGATTTCTTATACACCATGTCAGCATGTTCACTGAAAGTCAGTTTCTTATTAATAATAATACCCACGTACTGGAAAGATAAATGACATCTTCCGTGAACAAGGCATAACATGATTATCTAAAAGCAGCTGAAACAGACGAGGAAAAAACGGGCTCAGCTCCTCGGCACAAACTGTCAGCACACAACCTCGTAGACCACCTGGTTCGGGCGCATTGTTGGCATTGACACGTGAAAAACATCTCACAACATCAGCCTCTTCAATTACAACATGACTAGATTCAAGTGGCGGGCACAAATGATCACATTCTGCATGGAAATTCCGAATGTCAAATCGGGTATAAAATCATCATTGTGTTGAGTCGCTGCAAAGCACTTTTATTCTTGTTACACACAAGTTTGCGTTCCACTTTGTCTTTGTATTCTAATCTTGCTAATTTAACTTTACTTCAGAAGACTTTGTTCAGCTCTTTTAACTTTAGAGGTGTCGCAAACCAGAAATGCCTGTTTCTTTTCATTCAAAATACGTTTTAACTCTTTCGTAACCCATGGTTTGTGTTTGGACAAAAATGCATAGTCTTTTATCTTATCACCGAGACTTCACAGAAATGAATGAAATATGTTACATGATCAAACATTTCGTTGTCAAAACAACTGTCTAAAATACCTTCCAATCAGTCGCTTCAAAGCTACCTGTCAGTGCCTCTGTGCTGTCGTAGTCCCATACCTTAGCACACTGTGACTTAGTTTTTTACGTTTCAGTCTCTGAAGATACTTTTGGATCAGATGTATAACATTATGGTCCGATCGTCCAAGGGGGTCTGCAATGGGCGACGCAGGCCTCGAGAATAGCGACATAACAACGACCAAGAGTTATGTCTCGGCATGTTGGACAACACACATACTGATGTAGGTTTGAGAGCTGGCCAGTAATTTCGCCCGCGTTGAAGTCCCGAGTATAAACACAGCTTGACCCACTGACCTACTAAGCGCCGCATTGTAACTATGTTTTTTTCACACGACACGTCCCCACCAAGAAAGTGCATCCCACGGTTCCGGCAAAAACGGTTTCTGGTCGTTAAACGAGTTTTTTTACGATATCGTTTCTAATAATTGGCTAGTTGATATGAACCATTCGTACTTGCGAAATCATATGCTCTACTTCCACAAGTTAGCTCATCAACCTAGAGAACCAACTATTTCTTGAAAACCGTGGATCTGGTCGTTGCAGCTTAAAATGCACTTCGAAATAATTGTAAAAATGTTCCTGTTTTGAGAACATCCAATACACACAACATTCTGATTGTTAAACACACATGTACTTATATGTTACATTTTATCTCCAATTGGCATGTAATAGCCCACTTTTAAATAAGCCTGCAACTCCCTTTATAATTGGTTCTTGCCGTTACCAACTATTTAGCGTTAGTGGATATATTTAGCGTTAGTGGATATATACATTTTTGGTTATCGTTATTGGTTCTATGGTCAGATTTATTTTTCAAACAATCGTTACAAAACACACATACATGGAAATACACGAAGAGCAATTTATTTGTGCCTACAAATAACTAAAATATAACATTTGTAAAAGGTATTTCTGGGCATTGGCTCTCTTTTCCTCTCACGTGAGCAATCACTTCCACTCAATGAATTGCTGTGAAATGTTAGAACACATGTTTACACTCAACAAAACCCATATTTGTAGCTCATATGCCTGGTTGTCTGAAGAACACTGTGTGCGTGTGTATGTGTGTGTTTGTGTGTGTGTGTTTGTGTGTGTGTTTATGTGTGTGTGTATGTGTGTGTGTGTGTGTGTGTGTGTGTGTGTGTGCGTGTGTGTGTGCGCGTGTGTGTGTGTGTGTGTTTGTGTGTGTGACCACTCTAACATACATGTTTTATTACTGTATGGCTAATATATCAGTCATGAGATTACTACAAGGCTAGCACTACATCAAAATATGAAGAAACAGACGCCCTCGACCGAACAGTTATGTCGAAACACTATTTTCATCCTCGCGGAGGCAGTCGTTGTCAATGGTCATGTGGTTGGACCATCGCGACTCAAGTTACGTTGTGTTCAAATGTGCAGTGTGTGAATATTATTGTAATCTACGAAGCCAGTTTAATAAAACAGTTGCGCACTTTTGTTAAAGTCATCGAAATAATTGACTTTGATCGGTGTATGGGATAACTTGAAAACCTGTGAATATATTGCATTTGTATGTAGAGCCGTACAACATTTCACCAATGCAAAATAACAAATTTGTACAAATAATGAGCTAGCATATCGTAGCAGATGCTACATACATGCTCATCTTTTTTTGCGAAATTATTCTCAAACGAGATGAGCCAAATTTTTCGATGAAGAACCATAAAATATGTTTTAGTCGACACCTGCTTTATTGTGAAATACGTTGCAAGTAGCATGTGGAAATGTGTAGCTAATATTTTTTTCTGTGTGAACTTCTGCTCGTTGGTGTCTTTATTGTGGTGCAGCATTAGTATGGGTGTTTTTTCTTTCTATACCAACAGCTTGAGGGAAGGTAGTGTTAATCGTTCACCCACCAAGCCAGAATTCGCCAGACACGTCGCCGAATCCTTCCTTGTAGCTGGCCCAGTCGCGGTAGAAGTCGACGGAGCCGTCCTGTCTTCGCTGGAACACCTACACGTGAAAACGAAAACCAAAACTTGAGAAAGAACACGTACACGTGACAACGAACACCTACACCAGAACGACAGTTATCACTTATAGGAAATGATCGACACATCCTCCGCGTCAACTTCCGATCAAGGATCTGCAAAACTTAGAGCAGAACTGAAATATTTACCATCTGATATGGACCGCGGGAATACATTTGATAATGATGCAGAACTTGTAATTGACTGGATGACTTGGCCATCTGCTCCTGACAGTAATGAACTCACTTAGTGCACTTTCAACAAGCAGATGACAAATCAAGACTGTATCTTGGAATAAGGTGAGGGATTTTTGTGCGTCAATGCAAATTTTGCATAAATATATTCCAGGTTTCTGGCGATGATGCTGAGTGTTATACAGAACGCGATGGGGATGGGGATGAAAAATGTACTTAGACATTTAGCGAATGTTGATAATGCTCGCCAAAATCATAGTTCAGCGTGTGCGAGTTATTTACGTAAACCATTTAAACATATTGATTATAGGTATCAACAAAACTTCGTTTTAGCATGTTAAGCCCATTATGTAAATATATGAATAAACGTGCTTTATTTACATTCAAAACAAACAAAACAGTTGACTTGAGCCTAGATTTAATTAGACAGACAGCAAATATTACCACTAGTTGGCATTGAGGACACATCACTGAGGACTTTTATAATATTGAGGTGTAACGTTGGTATTAAATAGTTTAAATGATTTAATTAAATTGAGACGGAACCCTGCATAATGTAAGTAAATATAGGATTTTAGCGCCAGGATTGTTTGATTGATAGTAAGGTTTAAGCGGACATAAACCCCGACGCATAGTATCAAAACTATAAACGAGACCACCTTACCAACCAACCGCCGCCGTCTGTCGTCATGTCGCAGTAGACCTTAATGGTCTTATTGGCCGCGACTAGACGGATGTCGTAGATGCCACTCAACGAGTATCCTTCCCTCTTCAGGTCAGCGCAGTCGGTGGCCGACGGGCGTGGCGTCACAACTGACGTTGTACACGCACACGTCTTGTTCAAATCCCGTAGATCTGAATTTTTCGAAACAAATAATTTTTCATCAGACAATCAAATCTACCAAAGACTGTCGACTATAAAATATACAATTCCACCTGTAAAGACAGCCTGTCGTCATTTTACTGTAAAATGTATATACTTCTACTATCAATAACGACAATGCAAATCATACTTTGCTCAAGTGTAGATATTTTTTCTTTCATCGTGCTTTCCAGCTTTTCCAATGAGTCATTGAAGTGTTGATGCAGCTGTTCCACAGTGTTCTGCAGGCGAAACACCAACGCCGTCAACGCATAGACTTCGTTTTCGTTATTGTCATCAAAACGATAGTTCGTGGTACGTTGTGACACGGTTTGTGTTAAACGTACGACGCACACGACAACCCACACTACCAGGAGACGTGCTGCTTGTGAACACATGACAGCGGTATAAGGCTATATATATATATATATATATATATATATATATATATATATATATATATATATATATATATATATATATATATATATATATATATATATATATATATATATATATATATATATATATATATATATATATATATATATTTACACATACGTATGAGAAGACGGGAGTAGAACGGAAGAGGAGAGAAAGAAGAGAACGAATTGTACTGATGCTGATATGTTGTTTGAATAAAGGTGTTTTTTTTAGCCAACCTGGACTTCTGTAGTAGAAGGGGTAATTCAAGTTTCTCTATTACTATTCACTGAATTAGGACCTGCTGAATAAAGTAGGCTGGCCTGGGAACTGATTTCAATGATTAGAGTAATGGCGAAACTTACTCACGAATGTAAAGAATAATTTTTATAAAGAGGCTGTGTTCTTACACGTGACGAACAGCGCCAGATATTTTTTAATCAACTTACATCTGGCGAGCTTACAGCTTACATCTGGCGAGTGTTAACTGATGAGGATTCGGCGGTCTATTTATGTCACCAAACAAACTCGTCGCGCAGTGGCGAACTACACCCTTTGCAACAAAATGTTGTCATACATTTTTATAGTGTCATATCCATCTACGAAATGATTGTCACTGGCACAAGTTTGCGAAATGGAACCAGCACCTTAACAAGAACCAACATAATTATTAGTTACCATATGTTTGCACTGTTATATAAACGGCTACTCTGAAACACAACGTTAGCTAGGTGTCCAATTTGTTCGTTAAAGTCATAATCAAATACTTCCGTGTGGCCAGAGAACCGTTTTGTCTTGTTGGTGCGCTGTATTCTCTGCTGGAAGTAATTATTTCTGATTCTCTAATTTTCAAGTTGAACTTCCGTTGACAATCGATCCCGTGATCCCGCGATCCCGTGATCCCGCGATCCCTTACATTGCGTTGTACACGGACTAGCAATCAAAAACATGGCATTCCTAGTAACAATAACTGCCTTTATGTTCCGCTAACGTTGTTCCGGACGTACAACAATTCATTGTATGTCCATTCCAATGCCTTGGTCGAGTCCACCAGGCGTCCTGCTGTTAGATGCCCGAACTTGTCATTCATCTCCATCGATTGACTAGTTCCATTTCCCATCTAACGGTGTAGTCGATCTCGCATCATTTGCACTTTCAGTGACAGGACAGGCCGGCATCCTCCGCGTCTGCCGCTATTCGCCTTCTGCGCGGCACCCTCCTTTCGGTCGTCACCCACATTTCTTCGCCGTGGCCTTCGACTTTACTGATTTGGGGACGTTCAGAGCTTGTATTTTGTTTACGTGATGGGGAGGCTTTACCCAGTGTTAGCCTGCCCAGTTCTGGCACGTATCAACAAACTTATTCAACTGATACATTTACTTAAGCGGGAATGACATTCAACACGAATGCAAATATATAAATACACAACTATGCAAATAATATATGCAACAAAAATATACAGCAGACACAAAAGCAACCACGGGAATATTGTGTCATCTGAACAAAAACACCCGCAGTACTTATGGATCTCATCTTGATGAAATAGTACACCATGACATTTAAAACATATCCTTAGTGTCGTTTTTTCTAAAATGAAAAAAAAATTGTGTAACTGCGAATCATTGTTGCAAAGAAAGTAACGGCATTGACAATATTTTGAAGAAGGGTGTAGTTGTGAACTCTGTAACAGGAAGTTCGCTGATAATTATCAACACTCTCGCGCTAGTCGGTCGATAAAAAAGTTCTGCTGTCAGATCCTGGACGCGCCAACAGCTTGACTGGCCGAGACATAGTGTAGTTACTGTCCGACACTGCGATAATTCAGTGAGCCTTATACCGCTGTCATGTGTTCACAAGCAGCACGTCTCCTGGTAGTGTGGGTTGTCGTGTGTGTCGTACGTTTAACACCAACCGTGTCACAACGTACCACGAACTATCGTTTTGATGACAATAACGACGACGAAGTCTATGCGTTGACGGCGTTGGTGTTTCGCCTGCAGAATACTGTGGAACAGCTGCAACAACACTTCAATGACTCATTGGAAAAGCTGGAAAACACGACGAAAGAAAAAATATCTACACTTGAGCAAAGTATGATTTGCATTGTCGTTATTGATAGTAGAAGTATATACATTTTACAGTAAAATGACGACAGGCTGTCTTTACAGGTGGAATTGTATATTTTATAGTCGACAGTCTTTGGTAGATTTGATTTTCTGATGAAAAATTATTTGTTTCGAAAAATTCAGATCTACGTGATTTGAACAAGACGTGTGCGTGTACAACGTCAGTTGTGACGCCACGCCCGTCGGCCACCGACTGCGCTGACCTGAAGAGGGAAGGATACTCGTTGAGTGGCGTCTACGACATCCGTCTGGTCGCGGCCAATAAGACCATTAAGGTCTACTGCGACATGACGACAGACGGCGGCGGTTGGTTGGTAAGGTGGTCTCATTTATAGTTTTGATACTATGCGTCGTGGTTTGTATCCGCTTAAAGCTTACTATCAATCAAACAATCCTGGCGCTAAAGACCTATATTTAATTACATTATGCAGGGTTCTGTCTCAATTTAATTAAATCATTTAAACTATTTAATACCAACGTTACACCTCAATATTATAAAAGTCCTCAGTGATGTGTCCTCAATGCCAACTAGTGGTAATATTAGCTGTCTGTTTTGAATGTAAATAATGCACATTTATTCATATATTTACATAATGGGCTTAACTTGCTAAAACGAAGTTTTGTTGATACCTATAATCAATATGTTTAAATGGTTTACGTAAATAACTCGCACACGCTGAACTATGATTTTGGCGAGCATTATTAACATTCGCTAAATGTCTAAGTAGATTTTTCATCCCCATCCCCATCGCGTTCTGTATAACACTCAGCATCATCGCAAGAAACCTGGAAAATATTTATGCCCAATTTGCATTGACACACAAAAATCCCACACCTTATTCCAAGATACAGTCTTGATTTGTCATCTGCTTGTTGAAAGTACACTGAGCGAGTTCATTACTGTCAGGAGCAGATGGCCAAGACATGCAGTCAATTACAAGTTCTGCATTTTGAAGTTTTGCAGATCCTTGATTGGAAGTTGACGCGGTGGATGTGTCGATCATTTCCTATAAGTGATAACTGTCGTTCCGGTGTAGGTGTTCGTTGTCACGTGTATGTGTTCTTTCTCAAGTTTTGGTGTTCGTTTTCACGTGTAGGTGTTCCAGCGACGACAGGACGGCTCCGTCGACTTCTACCGCGACTGGGCCAGCTACAAGGAAGGATTCGGCGACGTGTCTGGCGAATTCTGGCTTGGTGGGTGAACGATTAACACTACCTTCCCTCAAGCTGTTGGTATAGAAAGAAAAAACACCCCTACTAATGCTGCACCACAATAAAGACACCAATGAGCAGAAGTTCACACAGAAACAAGTATTAGCTACACATTTCCACATGTTACTTGCAACGTATTTCACAATAAAGCAAATATCGACTAAAACATATTTTATGGGTCTTCATCGAAACAATTTGGCTTATCTCGTTTGAGAATAATTTCGCAAAAAAAGATGAGCATGTATGTAACATCTGCTACGATATGCTAGCTCATTATTTGTACAAATTTGTTATTTTGCATTGGTGAAATTTTGTTCGGCTCTACATACAAATGCAATATATTCACAGGTTTTCAAGTTATCCCATACACCGATCAAAGTCAATTATTTCGATGATTTTAACAAAAGTGCGCAACTGTTTTATTAAACTGGCTTCGTAGATTACAATAATATTCACACACTGCACATTTGAGCACAACGTAACTTGAGTCGCGATGATCCATCCACATGACCATTGACAACGACTGCCTCCGCGAGGATGAAAATAGTGTTTCGACATAACTGTTCGGTCGACGGCGTCTGTTTTTTCATATTTTGATGTAGTGCTAGCCTTGTAGTAATCTCATGACTGATATATTAGCCATACAGTAATAAAACATGTATGTTAGAGTGGTCACACAAACACACAAACACACACACACACACACACACACACACACACAAACACACACACACACACACACACAAACACACACACACACATACACACACATACACACACACACACACACACACACACACACACACACACACACACACACACACACACATTGTTCTTCAAACAACCAGGCATATGAGCTACAAATATGGGTTTTGTTGAGTGTAAACATGTGTTCTAACATTTCACAGCAATTCCTTGAGAGGAAGTGATTGCTCACGTGAGAGGAAAAGAGAGCCAATGCCCAGAACGTTTCCATTGACAATAAAGTAACAAAATGAACTCCAATGCAATTAAGCCAACAACAGTGGATTTCTACCAAACTACCTTTTACAAATTTTATATTTTAGTCATTTGTAGGCACAAATAAATTGCTCTTCGTGTATTTCCATGTACGTGTGTTTTGTAACGATTGTTTGAAAAATAAATCTGACCATAGAACCAATAACGATAACCACAAAAGTATATATCCACTATCGCTAAATAGTTGGTAACGGCAAGAACCAACTATAAAGGAAGTTGCAGGCTTATTTAAAAGTGGGTATTACATGCCAATTGGAGATAAAATGTAACATATAAGTACATGTGTGTTTAACAATTAGAATGTTGTGTATATTGGATGTTCTCAAAACAGGAACATTTTTACAATTATTTCGAAGTGCATTTTAAGCTGCAACGACCAGATCCACGGTTTTCAAGAAATAGTTGGTTCTCTAGGTTGATGAGCTAACTTGTGGAAGTAGAGCATATGATTTCGCAAGTACGAATGGTTCATATCAACTAGCCAATTATTAGAGACGGTATCGTAAAAAACTCGTTTAACGACCAGAAACCGTTTTTGCCGGAACCGTGGGATGCACTTTCTTGGTGGTGACGTGTTGTGTGAAAAACATAGTTACAATGCGGCGCTTAGTAGGTCAGTGGGTCAAGCTGTGTTTATACTCGGGACTTCAACGCGGGCGAAATTACTGGCCAGCTCTCAAACCTACATCAGTATGTGTGTTGTCCAACATGCCTAGACATAACTCTTGGTCGTTGTTATGGCGCTATTACCGAGGCCTGCGTCGCCCATTGCAGACCCCCTTGGACGATCGGACCATAATGTTATACATCTGATCCAAAAGTATCTTCAGAGACTGAAACGTAAAAAACTAAGTCACAGTGTGCTAAAGTATGGGACTATGACAGCACAGAGGCACTGACAGGTAGCTTTGAAGCGACTGATTGGAAGGTATTTTAGACAGTTGTTTTGACAACGAAATGTTTGATAATGTAACATATTTCATTCATTTCTGTGAAGTCTCGGTGATAAGATAAAAGACTATGCATTTTTGTCCAAACACAAACCATGGGTTACGAAAGAGTTAAAACGTATTTTGAATGAAAAGAAACAGGCATTTCTGGTTTGCGACACCTCTAAAGTTAAAAGAGCTGAACAAAGTCTTCTGAAGTAAAGTTAAGTTAGCAAGATTAGAATACAAAGACAAAGTGGAACGCAAACGTGTGTGTAACAAGAATAAAAGTCCTTGGCAGCGACTCAACACAATGATGATTTTATACCCGATTTGACATTCGGGATTTCCATGCAGAATGTGATCATTTGTGCCCGCCACTTGAATCTAGTCATGTTGTAATTGAAGAGGCTGATGTTGTGAGATGTTTTTCACGTGTCAATGTCAACAATGCGCCCGAATCAGGTGGCCTACGAGGTCGTGTGCTGACAGTTTGTACCGAGGAGCTGGGCCCGTCTATTTCAGCTGCTTTTAGATAATCATGTTATGCCTTGTTCACGGAAGAGGTCATTTATCTTTCCAGTACGTGGGTACTATTATTAATAAGAAACTGACTTTCAGTGAACATGCTGACATGGCGTACAAGAAATCACAGCAACGTCTCTTTTTACTGAGAAAACTCAACAGCTTTGAAGTCCGCTCACATGTCCTTCAACTTGTTGACATAGGCCGTGTTGACAGTATCTTATCATTCAACAGCATAACTTGGTTTGGACATCTTACTGTCACACAAAAGAAAAAACTGGGCCGTGTTGTTAACATATCTAGTAAACTCATTAGTCAGCAACAGCGACAGCTGTCTACGCTGCATGACTCTGCCCTTGCCAGGAAGGCATTTCACATTTTCACTGGTCCTGGCCATCCACTTAACTTAGCATTCCATACACTTCCAGGCGTATTAGAGTTACTCTTGCACGAAATAATGTATATAAGAAGTCATTTGTACCTACTGCTGTTGCTGTCCTGAATGTTGCACTCAAGTGACGTGTCATAAGAAGTCATTTATATCTACTGCTGTTGCTGTCCTGAATGTTGCACTCAAGTGACGTGTCATAAGAAGTCATTTATATCTACTGCTGTTGCTGTCCTGAATGTTGCACTCAAGTGACGTGTCATAAGAAGTCATTTATATCTACTGCTGTTGCTGTCCTGAATGTTGCACTCAAGTGACGTGTCATAAGAAGTCATTTATATCTACTGCTGTTGCTGTCCTGAATGTTGCACTCAAGTGACGTGTCGTAAGAAGTTATTTATATCTACTGCTGTTGTTGTCCTGAATGTTGCATTCAAGTGACGTGTCAGTAGAACTGTTGTTTTTTTTTGTGTGTGGGGGGGTTGGAGGAGACAGTGTACATGTGTGTGGGGGGTTGGAGGAGACAGTGTACATATGTGTGTGTGTGTGTGGGGGGGGGTTGGAGGAGACAGTGTACATGTGTGTGTGTGGGGGGGGTTGGAGGAGACAGTGTTCATGTGTGTGTGTGGGGGGGGGGTTGGAGGAGACAGTGTTCATGTGTGTGTGTGGGGGGGGTTGGAGGAGACAGTGTACATGTGTGTGTGGGGGGGGTTGGAGGAGACAGTGTACATTTGTGTGTGTGTGGGGGGGTTGGAGGAGACAGTGTACATGTGTGTGGGGGGTTGGAGGAGACAGTGTAAATATGTGTGTGGGGGGGGTTGGAGGAGACAGTGTACATGTGTGTGGGGGTGGCTTGGTGGAGACAGTGTACATGTGTGTATGGGGGGGGGGTTGGAGGAGACAGTGTACATGTGTGTGTGGGGGGGGTTTGGAGGAGACACTGTACATGCTGCTTTATATTATGTACTCATCTTTTAATTCACTGCTTTAATCTGCATTTGCCAAGCATTATTTGCAACACTCCTTATCACTGAATGTTTTTGACAATGCAGGTATTGTAGTACAATTGTAGTGCCCTTATGTGATGTTATGGGATAAGCTTGGGCTTGATAATAAAAGAATAATGTTTATTTCCCCTTGTATGCTCGACATACGTTTAGATTTAGCCAAGTCTCTGCTTATGTTGCGTAGTTAGTTTTCTTTTTAACATATTCTTATATGTTATGTATATATATATTTTACTCGTAAAATTTGCAGTATAACGCAATAATATTGGGTGTTTGTGTTTTATTTTTGTATAATTGACATAGCTAATTAATTAACTAATCAATCTATGGATCAGACTGAATACAATTTTCTGTGTTTTAATGTATGGTTTTAAGAAAGACACTAAAGTATTTTTGATTTCATTGTGAAGTGATGACAACAAAGGCCGACATTGATGCATGGCAGACACTAAACATATCCAGGATTATAAAAAACACGGTGTCATGATGAAGGGGCCATCCGTGTTTCGTGGGATCGGCTATACTGCTTCAACGCAGACAACAACATATTTTTTGGAGATTGTCCTGGATAGAGGAAAACAATTAGTGTCCGTCAGAAAACTAGTGCTGAAACGGAACAACCCAGCTGTTCTGCTGGGCGGCAACACAGCCGTGGAAATACCAGTTTAGGAGGCGTTACACTGCTTAACGGACGAAAATACACCTTTCCGAACTCGTGTTAAGTTATTTTAAATTAAAAGAGACGTATTTTTGTTGTTGACTATACAGAAGAAAGGAGGGATACGATTGAAATACACGATTAGTGTGATTCATATTCAAGAAACCCCTGTCACCCAGTCATTATTGGATAACAATATGTTTACGAATATAATGATATTATGTTGGTTATTCAGTAGTATTTAAATATTGAATAGGATACTCTAAATACTTCCATTCTATGATCAATATGACTAAAGCAAATCACAATAAAAAACATCACCAAGCATATATTTCCATTTACTTGTCTAAATATCGTTTTTGTACACTTAATTATTTTTCATGTTAAACAAATGCAAACTAAACATTTGTGTGCCTTTTAATGTTTTTCTTCAATGTGTGGTGCTTTTGATACGAAAACTGCGCGTTCCTATGACAGAAACGATTAAAGTCACGAGTAGCTTTTTAAAAAAAATATTCAAACTAATATGTTGCACACATTCTGTCGTTACTTCACACTTTGGCAGAGCGATATATACGATCCAATCAGACAGCAACAAAAAGGCAAAGCTAACTTGTTTTCGTTGCAAGTTTAAGTTGGAGAGATAAACGGTATATGTTTTAGGCAATGACTATCTGCACGCCGTTACTGCACAAAAACAGTACACACTGAGAATCGACCTAGGAGACTTCGAAGGCGCCACCAGATATGCTGTTTACTCGAACTTCGCGGTTTCCGACGAACTGCAAAAGTACAGACTTTCATTTGGCGCGTACAACGGAACGGCAGGTGGGTCAACTTGTACACCCGTATGCGTGTTATATTCGTGCGTGCAGGCAAGTATGTGTGCGGCCATGCATATACGTGTACACTCGTTTAACACAGACGCACGCACGCACAAAACACGTGATAATTTAATTACAATTCTACATTATTAACACAAAACAATGTGTTTGCAGACTTATTATCGACTGGTAATAGATAGGCGGTTCGTGAGAGTAACAGTACATTAGTCTTAAACTAATATCAATCATGTGAGAAAGATAAGTGTATCTAATGTGGGAGATAATGACCTCACCGTGTAGGATATGCCGTTGTTTCGTAGCAGGCTCTATTCCACGAATGCCCCGAGTCGTTGGCATAAATCTTCAGGATGTTCTTCTGGTTCCAAGTGAATCTCGGCCAAATCGATAAAGTTGCTTGAAACCCGAAATGGAGGCGAACGACTTTGCCAGATGTATTCTAACGACGTACTTTTCACTAGTGTGCTTCTGGAGATAAATGGGCAGAAGTTCGCTATCTGACCCAACATGAGCATAAGCATGTTAACGTTTTATTAGTCTGTACGTTACTGCCTATTACGGTCTGTTGGGTTGTACGTTGCGATATATGTAATTTGCCAATTACAGAGATAATCATCTAAACGTATGTCGCCGTCCTCGTGTATATGAAAACACCGCATCGACTACTACCGATGAAGCATATGTTAACAACAGTGATGGCTTACCACTGTCATAGTCAACCAGCACCTGCTGTGAACACAGCAGCTCATTGTACTGGGTAATGGCCGTGTCAAATTCTGGGTATATGCTTTTCTACTTACGCTACTCCGTCAGCAGCTGGTGCAGTAGTCGCAGAACGATGCACACCCGGAGTACAAATTGAGCCTAGTATTGGATCAACCCATGGTATGAACGCAACTGCTTCACGTCTCCTGGTGTCTCTGCTTCTGTGATCGCTTTCAGCTTCTCATATGTGGACTAAAAACCCCTGCATCCACTCGACGATCCAGATATTCTACTGATTTCTGAGTAAACGAACACTTTGCAGATCTGCACGAACTCCACACTGTTCTATGGAAGATATTTGGATAATTGCTTTTCCCGTATGGCATATTCCCTTGTGAGTATTCACGGTCATATAGTGTTGTGAGTCGGCATCCAGCTCCAACTGCTGGTATGGTGCAATATATCGAGTTTACTGAACACCTTACCCCCAGCAAGTGACGCAAAGAGATCTCCCAGTTGTGTAGCGGGTAATGTTCCAGTTGAGTAACGGGTAATGGTCCAGTTGGGTAGCGGGTAATGGTCCAGTTTAACATTCTGATTGATGATTACCTGATATCTCCACATATTTTCACAGTTTTGTTCGCTGTCGGCACCACCACTATGGGAGCAATCTGTGTGGTCTACCTTCCTTATAATATCCTCTTGTTCCAACCTGCTTAGCTCAGCTTCAACGTTATCTCGAAGTGCGTATGGTACAGACCTTGCTTTGTGAAACCTAGTTTGTGCATTATCTATCATGTATATGTACTTTTTTTAAAGGCACATTTACTTTGGAAATACTTAAAATGGTAATTATTGTTACTCTGACAAAGTTTCGAAATGGGAATTGGACACATAAATTACACCCCGATAACAATTATTTCTTGGAGTTACTGCTTATCAAAACGCTACTACTATACATAACCCCGTTTTCATTCACGATTCATTAGATTTTAAAAAGTATTGTTCTTTGTGTTCATTTTGTTGTGAATGTTAATGTAAATCAAGGAATTAGTACATTATTGAATTTACTGATAGCGCGCAGTAGATAAACCATGGTTTGTCAGTAGACAAAGAACGGAAGGCATTTTGTTTGCTATTTTAGAACTTTCGGCACTCGTTTACTGCTGCGTGCTGATAAATGATAAAACATGATCGGTCGAAATACATTTTCTCAAAATCTCAATACGATTTTGATGTCACAGATCAAATGTCAAAATGGTCGAAAATTTATTCTGACAATCTATTCATGTTTTATGGTACACGTTTTAATTGTCGGCATAGCAGCGATATGGCTTGTGCGTTTTATCAACCACGCGATTAACCCATAAAGAAAATGTATACCTTTGCCAAGTTTTATATAATTTATATAAAGAAAATATTATCATAATTTCAGTGATGTTAAGCAAGTTTTAATTGTACGCAAATAGAAATTGTACGTGAGAGCTGTTCAAAAAGAGTGCAGGGCGGTGGCACGGCTCATGCTTAACTCGGCTTCACACTTTTTAAATCCACGGTTCGTCCTCGACGTCGAGAAAAACATACTCATGTTGATAATACCGTTTATGGAAACTTGAATTTTAGTTTGAGGTGTTAAATTCTGCTTTAATTCTGCTTTTAACGGTCGATTCCGTATATTATACCGGTTTTCAGTTTTCCGTTTCCGTTTCAAACCATCGATTCCGTGAATTCTGTAAGTTTTCAGCGTTCGCTGAAAATAAGTTTCTCTACAATTAATGTTTTCGCCTGTAAATATCATACGCGCTTTAAAAGGAACGAGTATACATACATATATATATATATATATATATATATATATATATATATATATATATATATATATATATATATCATCATATACGCTTAGGTAAACTTTATATATATATATATATATATATATATATATATATATATATATATATATATATATATATATATATATATATATATATATATATATATATATATATATATATATATATATATTTACGTGACCGGACTCCGTCCGACTGTTCAATTTGAATTTCACGAAACATTTAGCGATCTTCACAAATATCTCGAAATGCTTCTTTTATGTAAACATACTAATATGCATATGTTATACGTGATACAGCGTTCATTCAGGTTTGTGTGTCTTGAAGATGTGTATTTTAATACGTTTCCTGCATTAACATTAAAATAACGAATACAGAGTTGGTCCTGCCATAATGTGTTCTGTGATATGATCATATTGAATAATTTTCCCGGGTTTATGACGTTGTTTACTCTACAGGAAATGCACTCGCATGGCATGCTGGCATGGCGTTCAGCACGAAGGACCGTGACAACGACGTGCACCATCAGCACTGTGCACAAAGGTACAAGGGAGCCTGGTGGTACAAAGGCTGTCTTCATTCCAACTTGAATGCCCAGTACCTTGATGGCGCACACACTACATTCGCCAGTGGCGTCAATTGGCATCAATGGCATGGACTCACGTACTCGCTCAAGAAAGTCGAGATGAAACTGAGACCGTAGCAGTCAGTTCAGACTATCGAAATACCGCCGAGTGAAGAATCATAACTTGTCGTATAGATTCTGTTCACTTATTTCTTGCCGTATGGTGTAATCTGACAGTCATTTAAATAAAACAAAACAAAATAATTTTGTTCGATGTGTGTGCATTTACATATCTTCCATTTAACAAAACTGCCCATTTGTTCGTTTAGAAAATAAAAAATGCTCGTATGTGATATCCTCGTGTATATTATGCATTTTAGTTATATTTAGTCAAGTAAACAGCTGCCTGTTTTATGCCGTCTCAAGTTATTCATGATAAATGGGTGAACCCATCAGTGCGGAACACTTTAAATTCCTGCACTTTTAAAAATGTTCTGTGATGATTCTATCTTTGATGGTTCATATTTACCTTTATGTTTACTGTGTTTACAGGATCAGTAATTCATATAAAAAAAACTGCCGCAATTTTGTAAACACCGTGACCAGTGCAAGATTAACCTGTGTACAAGCTGTACACTCGTGCCAGGCCCCGCATAAAGGATTTTTTTCGCTTACCTTGAATCGGGCTGCGACCTCTTAATTTTACGCTGTTTTTTCTTATATTATTTTGTGGTATGTCATTGTAATTGACATTATTCGTGCTTGTCATTGTACGCGTTATTTTTTATTATTATCAAACGTAGTAGAGTAAACATTAAGGTGTTGGGCTACCAAATCAGAATGTGTTCTGTTGTAAAGAAGATTTTTTATATTAAACAATATACACAATTAGTTGATAGCATTGCGCGTTTTTAGATAATAGTTAATTGTGTTGCCGTGATCGTTACAACACAGTTAATTATATTTTCCACATGCGACAACGTTTAATGAAAGACGTGTTGACTTAATGTGTGTTAGTGTTTCGACATAACTGTTCGGTCGAGGGCGTCAGTTTCTTCATATTTTGATGTAGTGCTAGCCTTGTATTAATCTCATGACTGATATATTAGCCATACAGTAATAAAACATGTATGTTAGAGTGGTCACAAAAACAGACAAACACACACACACGCACGTACACACACGCACGTACACACACACACACACACACACACACACACACACACACACACACACACACACACACACACACACACAGTTCATGTGTATGTTATGTAGTTTGTTATTATCCAATCGACACCGCCCTGTGTAAATCCAGCTGCGCCACATCTACTCATCTCGCACATCGCGCAACCCATTCACAAATAAAATAAAACGAGTTTATTAAAAACCATGGACGTGTTTGACCTATCAAAGGAAATATACAAAACTGAATAACCCGGTTCCAATGCTAGGGACAACCGGTAACCAACAATCACTACATAAACAATATTCTCCATCAAGTGTTCGATGTATCTACAGTACGATACTCTCGGCAGGTGAGGCCCATGCACCGACACCGCTGGACGACGAACGGTGTATCTCCGCACGGTGTAAACGGGCGGTGTCTTTCCTATGCCACGAAGACCACTTGTCCTCGGTTGACACGAGACGCCATTTCAAACCATGAAAGCGTCCTGTGTGAATGTATGTATGTATGTATGTATGTATGTATGTATGCATGTATGTATGTATGTATGTATGTATGTATGTATTTATGAATGCATGCATGTATGTATGCATGTATGTATATATATATATGTATGTATACATGTATGTATGTATGTATGCAAGTATGTATGCATGTATGTATGTATGTATCCATGTATGTATGTATTTATGTATGTATGTATGTATGTATATATGCATGCATGTATATATGCATGCATGTATGTATGCATCTATGTATGTATGTATATATGTATGTATGTATGTATGTATGTATGTATGTATGTATGTATGTATGTATGTATATTTGTGATGCTACTCCTCCTAGACACTTTGCATTTCGGGCGCCAAACGTTCAGGGGTTCATGTACGACCCCACAGTCGGTTCGTCTCAGATTGTTTTTTTTCGAAATTTACCCCCTATATGTATGTATGTATGTATGTATGTATGTATGTATGTATGCATGAATGCATGCATGTATGTATGCATGTATGTATATATATGTATGTATACATGTATGTATGTATGTATGCACGTATGTATGCATGTATGTATGTATGTATCCATGTATGTATGTATTTATGTATGTATGTATGTATGTATATATGCATGCATGTATATATGCATGCATGTATGTATGCATCTATGTATGTATGTATATATGTATGTATGTATGTATGTATGTATGTATGTATGTATGTATGTATGTTTGTATGTATGTATGTATGTATGTATGTATGTATGTATATTTGTGATGCTACTCCTCCTAGACACTTTGCATTTCGGGCGCCAAACGTTCAGGGGTTCATGTACGACCCCACAGTCGGTTCGTCTCAGATTATTTTTTTTCGAAATTTACCCCCTATAAACCTTTCTACAATCGAATTACCCCCTGTAGTTATTCGTGCAACTGTGAGGAACGATGCGCCATCAATAAAGTTCAAATGTAGACGTCATGCGCCTTTTTCGATTGTCAATTGTTATTGATACAAGGGCAAGGCGTCGTTTGACGTTACTATGACGTCCAGTATTACGTCGGAAATTCGAGAGATTGACTGGCGACACAAAGTACCAAGGCATATATGAATATTTATGTTATAATGTTGTGTCTCCTGTAACATTTACGAACTGCAAAATTATCCCGTCCGGAGGAGGGGCATTTTTGCTATGTTATATGCTAAAAAGGACATCCTATCATGTCATTGAAATACCTTGATCTATTCAATGTAAACTGGGTTGGTTTGTGTAATTTGGTGTGAAGCTTTGATGTAAACTTTTCTCTTTCAGACTTGATTGCTACACTGGAGTGTTTTGACCATAGGGAAGATTGCCAAAGATGGGAAAAGAATTTGAAGTCAGAATGACACACAAAATATATCAGAAATCAACGAACTATTTATTGTGACAGTAGCTGGATATCAGACAAATTTAAGCCATTAGTTTAATTTGCATATATCTTTGGTGATTATGGTATATAGAAATAACTAAAAGTACACGCGTCGTCCCATCTTTCGGTCCGTGGTGCATACGGTGGGACATACACAGCAAATGGCAGTCTTATCCGAACAAATCTCATCCCCAGAGCCTCTGTTCGTCTTCCTATTTGATGTGTTCCTATTTTAATGTAAATACAAAAGAAAGGGAAATGTTAAACGTAACTTAGCAGAAAATTGTAGCAGCTAGCCCGGTCTTCCGTAACGTAGCGAATTGCCGGTGCGTTTTAAACTCGCATGTCTATCATTCACAAACATTTTCCTTCCAACAAACGTATCATGTTGTAAAGTATATGCCAGTTTGGTTTAATTAATTTTTAATAGCTAATGTTACTAAGTAATTAGGAGGTGTTATTCAATGTATTAAACCTAGTTTACCAACAGAAAAGCAGGTTTCGAAAAGTTTATAGTTAAACCATCCATGTGGATATCGACATAATTCATATGGTGCCAAAGATTGATGGTCAGTTTAGACGCTTCAATCTTCCCTTAAATCCTGACAATTGCAAAATTGCTCAACGTAATTGGGGGACTGAGAGGGAGCCATGGAAACCATGGATTTGGCCCCGCTCCAAGAGTTTAAAAGCTTAACGTGCAAACTGGGCAAAGAAGTGCTGGCATATGTCATTGTCCAGCGGTTGAGAGGGTGGGTAGATTTCACAAGTTTACCAATGGTAAAACGTATTGGGTATTTAAGCAATCACAGCGCCTCTAGTGACAGCGTTTGATTTTGGAAAACTGAGAATACAAATACCCCGAAAGAACGTTTCCAAGGGGCGGGCAAGACTATTTTAAATTCACACTGAGGGGTGCAGTCATGCCGAATTTTAGGCATCCACATTTTCAGTAAGGGCGGTCCTGGCGGGCCATACCTGCTTTAGCATTAGGCTTCAACATTTCCGGTCAGAATTTACCTGTCAAATCTTCTAGACTTTAAGAGTCTATACATAATTTAAGTGATGTTTACATTCACTACTTTTCTTTACGGTTTACAGTAAGTGAGTACAAATTCAGTTATAAATCTCGAGCTGGCGAGCGCAAAGAAGACGGACAATTAAAACATCTACATCTGTGAGAATTGCCTCCCGAACCATTGCGTGCGGCCCCGAAGAAGATAAGAAGAGGGAGATATATATCGTACACTGTGGATAATCTTAATCTCGTACGGAATCCCACAAAAGATGGCATCAGCAATCAATGCGATAAATAAAGATGTGTTTGCATGGGTGTAGATATGTAGATATGCTTTGGTGTAGATATGCGTTGGTGAATATGTGCGACTAACTGTTATTTTATTCTTGGTCCATAATTTATTGAAGTGAAAAAGGAAACACTAAAAACTCACTGATTCGCCATTGGTGAAATATCATAGGTTTGTGATCGGAGAGAAGTCACGCCCAGGTTCAGCTATACCGTGTTTGCCGTTTTGGATATTAACTATTTTCAACCTTACCAGAATTAACGATTAAAGTCAAATCGTTCGAAAATTTTAAAACAAAAATATGCACTTTCCATTCAACCGTGGATTTTATTGAAGCTATTCACACAATACATATTAGGACATCAACGAATCGCGATAGGCTAAATCAGTTGAGAATTCGACATCACCAACAGATACTCAATGTTGCGAAACTTAATCTCGTACGGGATCAGCAATCGAAGATAACCGAAGAGCTGCGTCTGTTTGCATGAGTATGTGCGTTGATGTATATGAGCGTTGGTGTAAATGTGCCTTGGTGTAAATATGCGTTTTTGTATATGTGCGGGTGGCGAACTGCAATAACATTTGTCTACGCCAACAAATGAACGCCAATAAAATGAAACTGGCATGGCACAAACATGTTCGGTTTGGGCTCAGAGGGAGCCGTCTAAAGACAGTGTTAATCTACCCCTCTAATAATAATAATAATAATAATAATAATAATAATAATAATAACATTAGTAAAGCGACTGTCGCTCCAACTAATCCAGATACATACCAAATACGTTGGTAGTGAAACAGTCCTTTGACAAACAGAGCAATAGTCGTCGATGTACGTGTTATTACATGTAGTCACAGAGCCGATAAACCTCGTCTCGTATAAGTATTTATACTCACCTTGTCACCCATTCCATTCCTTTGTAAAATGTGAAGCAGGTTATAAATGCGTGTGTTTAATTGCAAGGAACACAGTTAATAAAATAAATGAATTAAACATGATGATAGAAGATATAGACCCTAACATAATTGGTATAACCGAATCATGGCCAACAAAGACATATCATGTTGAATTAGCACTTACAGGATACGCGATGTTTAGGAGAGTTCGAATAGGAAGAAGTAGAGGGGGACTTATTTTATATATTATAGAATCAGGCTCACGAAATAAAATTAGGAAAGGAAGTAGATTGCAATCAAGCTGTTTCGTGCGATATAGTTACTGGAAATTCAACAATAACTATTGGATTAATTTACCGAAGTCCAAACATTTTTAATAGGAAAATACAAACATACAAAAACGCTATAAAGGATGTGAGTAAAGGAGAATATATCATAATGGGAGATTTTAGCCACATATAATGGACAACTCTAGAGAGTACAGGGGGTGACGATTTTTTCTAAAAGTAGATAACTTCCCTACACAACACGTGCTAGAACCAACTAGGGGATATAATTTGACGTTCAGTGCAAAGGTGCTGGGGGACACAATGTACGAAACAGAAAACGGCACAGACGTCTGCTATGGTCTCAGTTTCATCTCGACTTTCTTTAGCGAGTAAAAGTGGTCATGAAAGGTCAACCACTCGATGCCGTCGGCGTACGACGCGTGTGAGCCTCGCAGGTACAGGCCGTTCAAGTTGGCACCATGACAATTCTTGTACCACCAGCCTCCTTTGAACTCTTGCACACAACGCCCAGTGGAATCACGGTCCTTCGTAGAAAACGAAGAATGGTTGGCATGCTTTGCGAACGATTCTCCTGCAACATAGATAATCTCTCACTGCCGCAAAAAGTATACGATATGAACGCAGAAAATAAAAATAAAAATATTTGTGACCGACCATAGTGTACGAGTGTACGTACACATATACCAACTTGTGCAGATGTATTTGTAAAACTTTTAGGAAAATGTAATACAGCAATTGCAGGCATTTGAAATATTTGTTTAGTTATTACGTCCATCCACGGAAGTGACACCCGAGAATGGGGAAGGTAACATCATCTTGTGGCCACAAAGATATATGTAAAATTGGCACTATCACAACCCTTTTCCCTATTATTTTCAGAGAGAAAGAGAAACACTGATAGATAAATAGAAAAAGCAATACAAAAGAGAAATAAGAACGTTACACATAATGAGAAAATGAATAAGAGGCAAACAGAGATCGATATAAATATATATAGAGAAAGAGAGAAGGAGAGAGAAAGAGAGAGAAAAAGGGTGATAGTGAGTTACTTCACTATTAGAGCCAATATTCCATGCGTAACCCGTGTAGTGTGTAACGAGGAACTCAACCCGATATTGTTGTTGCTTATTGACAAGTCGCCGATGTCATAGATACACAACAGAGACCCGCTTAACGACCAACCAGGTGAAAAGGCTGTGTAGGAAATATGACCATTTTTGGCCAGTTCCTAAATATCTATGCTATAAAGTAGTTTGTGGTTGTGTATGTCTGTATGTTTCCTCATATCTCCGTCAATTTCGTACGTATGGGGCCGAAATTCTCTGGGAATTTTGGCGGATTTCGGTCAGAATTAATTTAACAAATTGTATAAACAAACTAGCATGATGTAGTGAATACTATATTCAAGTTTTCGCGAAATGAGTCTGAAACGAGACGAGGGAAAAGTCGATTTGAGGAGGGTCTGTTAACGCTGATTCCCTGGCGGCATTGAAATACGGGGAAACACGGGTTGATGTTACACTCGGAACAGACGGCGCGAACTTTTTGCGTGGGTACGTCTCTTTACCATTGTCGTGTTACTTATGAGTGACGCTACATATTTTGTTCAACGAATGAGTCTCTGTACGCCGGGACAATGACACAATGCAACAAATAGCCGTGTTTTCTTCGCCATTCAGCGTCGTTTATGCATTCTAGCACTCCTGCTTAACAGAACATCTGGCGGCGTTTTGCTGCCAGGATAAAAAGACCGGATGCGACGGAGAGATGGAAAGAAAGAACGATAGAAAGAGAAATAGAGAGAGGAGACGGAGCGAGGGGAGAAAGGAAAAGAGTGATACAAAAAAGGAGATAAGGAGATAGTGAGATAAACATATTGAGAGAGACGGAGGGAGAGGAAGAAACCAACTGTTTTCTTAAATAGTTCAGTGACTAGTTTAAGTAAAGTGCACAGTTTGTTTAATAAAAATGCCTATTTGTGTATAAATCATCTGAAGTATTTACTTCATTCGTTAGATCTGGTAAGGATCAAAATAGTAGATATCCAAAATGGTAAACACTGTGCGAGTCAATGCCGATCATAGGTGTGACTTCAATCCTCTCGCCGATCACATGACAAAGTTATGAAATTGCACTAAGGGTGAAAATCGTGATTATTCAGCATTTCGATTTTGACTTCACTTAATGCTTCAACAAGCATCAGTACTTTAATAGTTTGTCTGATTGATGATATACAAAAACTACACAAACGAGCTAGCATGTTGCAGTGGATATTAGGTAGGTTTGGTTTTTCGCACAATTTATTAAAAAAATTAGAGTAAAATCTATAAAAAAAATCGAATTTTTATTTAATCCATATCGTATTTATGTTGCTTTCTCTGTCAGTCGCCTTTGCTCCGTCCCAGTCGATGATGCAATTGCTTCTGTCTGCATAGTCGGTGATTGCAAACTTTTGCTCTATTTTCGCCGACTCTATCTTTTGTAAACCTTCTGGTTGTGATGATTTTAACCTCCTTCTTGTGCTCCTCGAGTCTTGTTCCAAATGTTCTCCCTGTTTCGCCAATGTACGTGTACAGCTCTTACAAATGTTCTCCCTGTTTCGCCAATGCACGTGTACAGCTCTTACAAAGGATCTGGGTACCGTTTCATTAAGATATTTATGAGCTCATTAGTGCCATTCCGCTCTATTAAATCGATTTCACTCATTAGCTATGAGCAAAACATAAATTGCCTTTCTCTAAGAATCATGCACCGTAAAATTTACCTAACTGCAGTAACGTATCTTCTTGACTTGTTTTACGTAGAAATCAGGTTTTTCATAATCAAATACGTTTTAAAAATTTGAGAGATGAATGGTTTGCAAATTGGCTTTTGTTTATAGCGTAATTGTACAGCACTAACCTCGACAATCGTTGTTAGCGCTGATTACGGCATCGCGAAGGCCAAGGTTATTTGCGAAACGTTTGATATTCAATTGAGAACACATTTTAAGTTGTATGTAACTAAAATGTACACTCCAAATCTTCGTATTGCTATACTGGATTACACAACTTCGGTTGCAGTTGTTGGCGCTCCCCGTGTGCTTTGCTTTGGAAAACTGTCAAACAACACGTCGCTGGTGTGTCACAGAAATAGGGTCCTCTGTGACACGGCACCTTCTTTTATAAAATAATTTATTTTCACTCAGTGAACAAATATGCATGTTACTGTCGTTGTGATAATGGCTTGCTGTTCAAGCGATACAATAACGAGATTGTCTATTACAGGTGACTCTAGACTTCCATTGTTATTGCTTACTAGGCCAACTGACCAGCAGAAGAAGAACTATTCGTCCCAGAATCCAGTTCCTGATGAAGGTTACCGACGGTCTCCGAAACGTTATGATTAGAAGAAAATCGTTACATCATAAACAACTATGTATTAGTATTGAGTGGTCATTCACCTGCCGTTCCGCTGTACGCGCCGAGAGACAGCGTGTAATTGTTGACCTCGGATGCAACCGCAAAGCTCGAGTAAACGGCATATCTGGTTTCGCCCTCGAAATCTTCCATATCAATTCTTAAGGTGTATTTCTTTTGAGATGTCAGAGTGTGTAGATAGTCATTTCCTGAAAACATACGACTAGCAATAAATAACAAAAACTACAAACATCAATGGCAACAAAACGTATTTCAAAACGATAGGGTTTAGAGTAAAGGCCGGCATACACAGAACCAACGTAATGTTTCAAACAAACGTGTTATTTTGCCAGAAATATAACTAGTTTAGTAAACAAAGTTCACAATATGTTACATAAGTTGAGTCTGGACGCAAATAGTATAAACATATCGAATTTCGCTAGACTTTCACACTTGTAGTTATTTAACAGTGTGGCGCAGCCCATTAAATTAAGATGTTGTGTGCTTAACAAGGGTTTCCTAGTAAACCACTGGCGTGATACTCTTAGTTGTAGTTGCAAATGATTATGTTTCAATAACTCTTATAGGTGCATAGGCTCAAAACCATGACTTTTATTTCCCTTTAACGAAATTCCCATAAAGTACACAGTTTTAGAAGGTACCTGAAGTGACCTCTTGTAGATATCTTCAATCAATATATGCTGATTACATAGTTTTAGAAGGTACCTGAAGTGACCTCTTGTAGATATCTTCAATCAATATATGTTGATAACATAGTTGTTGCAGACCGGAAAGCGATTATTTGCAATATTATACATGTATTAGTTCCACGGCTTTTTACATTATGCCAGAGATCGTAGATGTGTCGAAAATAACCGTCACACCATATTTTGATGCAAAATAAACTATGACTATTGTTGTAAACAACCAGATGATTGTTACTGTTTATCAACAATGCATTTGACTCGATCTCGGTCATCCATTCGCAACACGCCCAGATCACATATGAGTTAATTCTATGTTAAGATATTTACACTGCTAGCATTTACACAATCAGCGGGTCGTTTATTTCATTCATTTATCGTCGAGTCTGTAATAATGAATACTACATGTTACTGATTGATCATATTGATATTGCCTTCGTATTGGTCTGAAGGTAGCCGAATTGGCCAGAGGCCGCAACACATTTTTATTAATTGACAATTCTACATTATCATGAGTAAATGTATTTGAGATAAATTAATTTCCTCGTCAACCGACGACGACATTTTAACTAACAATCGGTTTTGGAGCGCGTGCGTGACACGGTTCTCTTAAAATTAATATTAAGTTTAAAAAAAATAATCTTAAAATTAAGATTAATATTAAACAGAAACATTACCGCCATTTTTACCGTGAGTTGAAACAATCGCGTGTCCATGGCAATACAAATACTACACGAACGTGAACAATTTATAACAGTTTATTAAATGACAGTTGCGCATAATCACGATTGTTTATACCCGCTACAAAAACGAAACACAATATTGTGAAGAATGTATATATTAAAACTATACTGAACGCTACAACATGCGGTATTTCATACATTGGAACACATGTCTCGTGATACCATATTTACTGCATACACGTGCTGACCGTCGTTCGTCATATCGAACTGAACATAATAGTATGAGCCCTAAAACAACGTAGAACACGACACACGAGAACATGTTACACTAGGTGTCTAGTTTCAGTAGGGCTGACAGTCGTCGGATACTCATCAAAAAACAGTTTTATCACTGCTCTTGAGAACTTTCAGTTTTGGAATACTCAATAATCACTCTGCGTTTCTTCGTCTGACTTGGCACTGATCTAATGTTAATTTTAATTGTGGCGCCAGATAGAAAGGAAAGAAAGTCGTCGGGTGAATATCTCTTTGAACTGTTTACTGCATAAAAAGTTGAACTAACTGCTTAGAATATGAAGTAACATCTTGGCGTGAAGTATGCACAACTTCATTTTCTTTTTCACCATCGTTTCTTGAAGTGGAGAGACCATATAAAATGCCTCCCTGTTTGGTGGTTGCTCCAGCTCCAATATCCTGTTCAGGAGACCATCAGTGACTATGTCACTGGCATGCGCCATGAGAAACTGAAACGTTCAAAATCTATGGCCATGTGCGTGACGCGTTTGATGCTAACTATAAATTCCCGCGACCTGTTTTGACGTGCGTCGAAACTAACGCGTATCTATGCAAATGCGTTATGGGGTTTGACGTCATAACCGAACGTTCTTGGTGAACTCTGTCAATACGGATGAACTCGCCACAATATGGGATGAACCCACCACAATACGGGTTGAATTCGGCCAATACGGAATCTGACTATGCGTCATGCAGCAATATGGGGGGAAAGCGACGCCGTTATTAATCGGCCGTTTACGTTGCAATAATATACAGTCAATTAAGAACTGCCCTATTCTTTCAGTAACGTTGCTTAGTGCAGTTTAGTCAATCTTCTTAAAGTTTAAAAAAATATGTATATCAGTGTATTGTCGCCAGGCTGCTAATTAAAATCAATAGTGACTAACGTTAATCCCTACGATATACATGATATTAAACACATAAAAACCTCGGCACTCTCAATGCATCGGATCGAACTGTTACTGACAAATCACAACAACCGCTAAACTATTATTCAAATTAATTTCCCATGCATCTTTATGAATTATTACAACGACAGTGTTTGCAACGTACACCGTAAAACTGTTCTTTCAAAACCATAAATGGTAATGAAAACATACACAATTAACGTTTATTTAGAAGGACTTGTC
>BSQZ01000043.1:0-57500 GCA_033239005.1 Lamellibrachia satsuma | reverse complement strand
AGAGCGGCAGGCAAACATGTACTTGGCTATCAGGTATTTTTGAAGGAGTCTTGGATCAGCGATCTGAATTGATTGCGGAAAGAAACGTAACGCAACAGAAGAAATAAGATAAGAGAAGAGATAAGAGCGTTAGACAGCTAAGTCTTCTACCGAGCCTATGTTGAGTAATATACGGAAGTGAAACGCAGCTCTGAAAAGGACAAACGCGAATGGCTCGACAGACACACAGCAGACGAAGGATGCAGCTGGCCGAAATGGCATCAGACAGGTATACCGCATTGCCAACAAAATCACCGGCCGTACAAAGGCAACATCCGACCAAGGCTAAAGATGGATCACTACTATCGAAAGAGATGATACATAACCAAACAAGATGTACATAACCCTTTTAAAATGTTCTTACTAGTCCTGCAGCTAACACCGCAGAACACAGAGAGAACAAACAAAATGTGTTTTATCCATATGTATGTGTGCTTTTATACAATAACGATAACATAGTACTTCAGTTGCACTTCTAAATGCAAAACCTTATGCAAATGCTATAAGTAAAACAAATATATAAAGTTCTAAAGAAAGAAAATACGTTGTTTTTCTAATTTAGTAGTTTCTCTATTCAACGTGCTTGCATATTAAGTCACAGCCAGCCCAGCCTGACAACCTGCATAGCGTACTCCCAATAGACACATACGAGAGAGAATTGAAGAAGGTCGCTGCGAGTCTTAAAAACAACAAGTCACCTCGTTATGGAAGGAATCACAGCTGAAATGATCAAAGAGACGGAAACAACCATACAGAGGGTGTGTGGACTCCACAAACAGACGTAGGACTCCGGCGTTGTTCACGAGGACTGCAAAGATAGCGCTGTTTTCTGATTCCCCAATAAAGAAAATCTAACCGAATGACACTAACACTGATATATATATATATATATATATATATATATATATATATATATATATATATATATATATATATATATATATATATATATATATATATAAATACATACATACATACATATATATATATATGTGTGTCTGTGTGTGTGTGTGTGTGTGTGTGTGTGTGTGTGTGTGTGTGTGTGTGTGTGTGTGTGTGTGTGTGTGTGTGTGTGTGTGTGTGTGTGTGTGTGTGTGTGTGTGTGTGTGTGTGTGTGTGTGTGTGTGTGTGTGTGTGTGTGTGTGTGTGTGTGTGTGTGTGTGTGTGTGTGTGTGTGTGAATAAGTGCGTTGATGTAAATGTGCATTTTTGAATATATGCGTTGGTGTATATGCGCGTTGGTGTATATGTGCATTTTTGTATATGTGCGGGCGGGCGAATTGCAATAACATTTGTATACATCAACAAATGAACGTATCAGCAAACACTCGTTACGTTCTTCCAATAAAACGAAACTGGCATGGCCCAGACAACGGTCTGAGACAAGACGAGGCCGTCTTGTGACAGTGCTGTCAGTGCGATTGTCGATCAAGCTAACCCAGAACGCCTCAAGGAAATCATCGAACACATTGGAACAGGGCCCTAGGTGCTTGGAACATGGCCATTGGGGATGTTTTCATCGAACATAATGGAACCGGGCCCTGGTAGATGACCTCATCGAGCACACTGGAACGTGGCCCTGGCAGATGCCTTCATCGAACACACTGGAACATGGCCATGAAAGATGAGTGGAACAGTGCCCCGTGAGATGATTGGAGCAGGGCCCCGGGAAATTACTGGAATAGGGCATTGGAAAAGATGGAACAGGGTCCTGGGGATGATTGGAACAGGGCCCTGGAGATGACATCATCGGGCCGAGAAATGTTTACGTATAACTTAGGCAGTTAAGCTAGAACTATGAAATGTAGAACCGTCATTTATTAAAAACTAGTACCTGGTATCTAGAGACTGGCTGTGATATTTATTTGAGTTTTCCCTAACAAAACATACCCGTACGAATTGTGGCAGACAAGGCAAGGGACAAATCAGAACCACTAAGAATCAAAATGTTTGGGGAAATTGCTCTTATTTGCATATTAAAATGCCATGAGTTTAGCAACGGTAAATTGATGCCTATTACTGACCACTGAATGAGAAATTCGAGATATTATCACAAATGTGTGTGTGTGTGTTTGTGTGTGTGTGCGTGTGCGTGTGCGTGTGCGTGTGTTTGTTCCCTCATACTTCCGCCAATTTCGCATATCTGGGGCTGGCTTTTGCAAGCGACCCATGTGGATGGTTCGTACATTAAATTGCTTTCGAAATTCACGTGGGATGGGGGTCTTGCAAAAAAGTTTGTAGCGAAAGTTGAAAAGGTGGAATTTATTTGTTTTTAATGTCATCATAATGCTGATGCGTACCAATTTCTCGTTGGATATGCTTAGCGATTTTGAATGCCTTTCAAGTTACTGCAGTTTGCCTCTTAATGAGAAAACGTTTGCTTTACTTCCTGTGTCATGCAGTGATGCTCGCGCATCATAAAAACCATGGCATGTCGCCAGAAAACTACACTTCCCAAAGTCAGTCTTGGGAAATGTCAACTTCACGTTGACTTCATCAGGAATGCCAGCCAATTAATTTACAAGGTACGACGAATCGCTCCTGATTGCCTGTCAAAATGACATCTGATCATAAAACGAAGCCAAAACGTACCAATATTCACAGAAGAAACAACCGTGCTTGGAGAGCACTGCCACATTACACGCAAGCTAAGCTCTCTTTTTGGGAATGTGCAAAACGTGGCACGGAGGAAGCAACTTGCGTCTGTGGCTTTCCGAAAGCTGTGATCTCTCTGGGTCAGACAACGCAGAACACCCGAAGATCTCGGGCTGCAACTGTACGGTTCGTGTATAGTCCCTCTGCTCACATACAACATGGGAACTTGTAGACTAACGACAACGGAAAGGGCTCGTTCCAGTGCTTTCTACCGTTGTCAGGTAAGACAGGTCATCGCCATCAGATACGCCGAGCAAATCGCTGTCCCCACTGTTGCAGTGAGGCAGTGACGCAAAACTGCCAACATGGTGAGCCAGGGACGACAGGTTGTCTCCAACAAGGTGACTCAGGGATACTGTGTTGTCTCCAACAATGTGATGGTGTGATCACAGAAGGGATCGTATGAATGTGTTAAACTATAGAAGGGATGGTCTTATTCATCGAAATGTGGAGACGATCGATTAGCTTTATGTGAGATGATCCCTTAGTCATGTGCAATTCCAATCACAGTTTATCAGACATGTGGTGCAGTTTAGGTCAGAATATAAGGGGTCTGTAAGTAACACGATCCGTATGAATCCAAAGTTCGAATTTTTTATAAGTAAGAACAAACCCTTCTGGATGCTGCGAGTGCACACTTTATTAAAGGAGTATTCATAAGCAAGCATATGCATCTTTATTAATCATATAATCATGTGTGCTTTTATTAAAGTAGTGTTCATTACTGAGACAGCATGATGGAATCACTGTAAGCAGAAAGTAGTGAGTGCATATTTATTATTCATATAATCATTCATCTATTATTGAAGCAGAGTGTCACTGCACACAGTGTGGAAGTCCAGCAAGGTTTAGTCTTGGTAACAGTTTACCTCGCCTGGTCATTAATCGGAGTGGTCGACCAGGTGCATGATTTGTGACTGAACGAATTTCAAGCATGTATTTTGCCCATTGGCGGAAATGAGTGAGTAGAAGACGGTAGAGTCTGCGAGGGATGGAACAGAGCGTAGTTGCGTGGATGCTGCATCGAGCTGGCGCTCGCGTTCATCAATTTCGATCATCCAGTTTTCATTCAGCATCTCTAGTACGGGGGCGGGTTTGAGGGAACGACGACGAGTAGTTGCTTCATGACGAGTTGTCACTGTTCTTTGAGAGTCGCACGCTCGCGTTCCCGTTCACTCGGGAGGACGGCGGTTAGTAATTCACTCATGAACTCCACTTCATGAGCGGGGCTCGGGCGGACGGTGGCCAGTATTTCGATCTCGCATTACGACACGCCATTGTTCTCTGTGATGGCTGCAACGATATGAAAAGACGGGTAAGCTAAAGCGGAAACAAGCACATAGGAACTATATTGGAATATAAATTGAAACAAACATCAGTAGACTATGAACTGCAGTATCAGTACGTGATGATACAACAAGGGTTAAAGCAAATGCTCGCTGCACAGTCGTTGCATAGCAACGGGTAAGGACTATGATCAACGGTGAAAACAACGTGGGTTAAGATGTGACGTAATAACTAACTGCTTTGTTTGTTGGCAGTTATAACGAAATCGATGTTAAAATGTAGTTACAATGACGCTTGCTTATATAGCACTGTTGTTTCAATAAAGCAAACATATGCACTCACATCCATATGTTTGTTCCTTCACTTAGCCATAAAAAGGACCGGACTTTAGTTTTACAAGGATCGTATTATACTTACAGACCCCTTATATTCTGATTGACCAGGCGAGGCAAACTATTACCAAGACTAAACCTTGCTGGACTTCCACACTGTGTGCAGTGACACTCTGCTTTAATAAAGTATGCATGCTTATATGAATAATAAAGATGCACTCACTACTCACTGCTTACAGTGATTCCATCATGCTGTTTAAATAATGAACACTCTGCTTTGATAAAAGCACACCTGCTTATATGATTAATAAAGATTCATATGCTTGCTTCCCAGCAGGCACACGACGTTGTGGCAACGTTGTAGCAACGTCAGGTATCGACGTTGTGATGACGTCGAAATATTTGTCGATATGAAAGTTGAGTCGACGTCGGATATCGACGTTGTTTCAACGTCGGATATCGACGTTGTTTCAACGTCTGATATCGACGTTGTTTCAACGTCATGTATCATCGTTGTTTCAACGTTGTAACAAAGTTACAAACTGACTAGATTTCAACGTCCTTAGTAACGTTGATTTTGTAATTGAAACAACGCTGACTGATCTGTCAGCATTGTTTCAACTTCAATGAAACAAAGACACAAATGTATCGGCGAGTCCTATGTTTTTTATTGATGATATAAAAAATGCACTTTAGACTATAATATGTGTCAGATTAGGCAGTGTCAGTGGGTTGTTTTGTTGTGCTGGCTGTTCGTCCACCTCCCCCACTCCTCTCTGGCGCATACTTCAGGGTAGCGGCAACAGCTGCGCTTACGTCAGACTCGGTGCTGCCATTCACCGACCTCATAACACTAGCTGAAAGGGAATATGCATATAGGTAATTTGCATTATATGATATCTTCTGATATCATGAAATGTGATAGATATCCTGGTAGTTTCTAGTTGGAAACATAAATCAACGAAGAACCCTTTCTTGTAAAAAACGAATTAATTAAATTTAGTTAATTACCAATTAAGTAACCACGGCCCACTTACGGAATTGGGCGCTTCCCGAAGTTAGGACACCCAACTATAATAGCATAAATGCAAGTATTGATAACGAATTAAGCAACCGGTAAATCAATTACTCGCAACAAATAAACATATAGACATATATAGTGACAGCTAGTACTGCTGAGTTCACCTAAGACTATTATGTCCAAGACAGTTCACGGCTTTCGAGTTTGGCGTCTAAAATTACGATGCGAAAAGATCTACTTTCGTATGCTTTGCGAAAAAAAATTATTTGCAAAATGCTCAAAATCAATGTATTGGATAATAAAAAATACAGCCAAAGATTCACAAAGGAATTTCTAAAAATGTATACGTACCTTGTCTTGCGGCGCGCCAATCGTTTATAAATTATAACTGTAAAAAGAATATGGCGGCATGGGCCGAGCAGACTCGCAGTAAAAAAAAATTAATATTGATAATTGTCAGCGAATATTGTGAACATATGGAGCTTACAACAAGAAAATGTTGTCATTGTTTGTTAATTTTTTGTGAGAGTAACTACACGTTTCATACGAATTTTAATTAGTTTCTTTCCATTTTATTATTCCTTCCCGCGTGGTGCAATACCGCGCGGGAAAAATCCCCTTGCATGCTATGCGAAATTTAATACAAGTAATAAAACATAAGGGTACAGCGCGCGTGAAATATCAGTGCTCGGGCCTCCCTCGGTCTGAGCACTAATAAATTACCTCCAGCGAGTGCGGGCGCCGTATGTGCGGCTGGCAAACGAGCTGTTGTCGGCAAGCGCTTGCCGAGCGCTGCCGCCTGGCACGGCGGGTGATCGTATAAAATAATACATACAAGCAGGCGTGCAAAGTAGACTTGGGCGGGAAAAACGTTTAATTATCGAATGGCAAAAAAGGCGTTAAATTTAGTAGTTTCAAACTAGCACAACAGCACCTTACTTTCTCTAATTTATAACATTGCGAGGGCTAGCTGCCAGAAATGACTATGTCATGAAAAGCTGTTCTGAGAAAAACGAGTTTTAAAGTTTCAGTAGCCCTGCAAGAAACAAATAAATGCGATATTACAACGTACTTTGACAAACACGCTGTCGCAGTGATCAGCTACGTCCTGTCAGTTTCTTATGGCTGCAAATGTCACAGGGGGCCAGACATGTAACTAAAAGGGACATAATCATTTTGGTAGAAATAAAGATTTGGTAATGCGGACATAAAAATGACAAACTGTGTATTCAGTATGGCGTTTATTAACGTTCAATCACTATTATGACGATAGTAGAGTCAGTTCCATTTAGCACTGATTAATGTCACACAGAATCATCATCACCGTCATCCTCTCCTGAAGTTTCGACTGCCGGTTCTGGCAAATTATCTTTGGTGCGGCTTGTGCTCGGGAGAGACTTGTACCACGTGTGCTCGGGAGAGACTTGTACCACGTGTGCTCGGGAGAGACTTGTACCACGTGTGCTCGGGAGAGACTTGTACCACGTGTGCTCGGGAGAGACTTGTACCACGTGTGCTCGGGAGAGACTTGTACCACATGTGCTCGGGAGAGACTTGTACCACGTGTGCTCGGGAGATACTTGTACCACGTGTGCTCGGGAGAGACTAGTACCACGTGTGCTCGGGAGAGACTTGTACCACGTCTGCTCGGGAGAGACTGGTACCACGCTTGCATCTCAGCTGGTATCACTTGTTGAGCACACAACTTTACCACGTCCTTCGTTTTGGCCTCAATTATCTGATTCTGATATGATGGGCCTAGTTCTGAAGGTAACAGTGCACGGCGACGTCCACACACATCGATCTGTTCGACGTTTAACATTTAAAGACATTTAAAGAGACAGGTTCCAATTTCATTACTCCCCATGCCTCCCTCTATCTCTGACCAGCAATAGCATACAACATCATTGGAAGGAGCAGCACTGTAAACGCGGAGGCTGTACATGTATAGTTTGCGACTATAGTACATGAGTGACCCATCATTACTAGGTATTTGAAGAATGCTTTGTAGGTCGAAATTTGCCGATACAAATGTTTACTTTTTTCAGTAGCCCTAACTTTGCATGTGGTCTTTGCTTGCTGTGCTTCTTCTTTGCGATTAACAAGCATTTCGTACTCCTCTAGAAATGCGTCTTTATCGTCTCCTTCCAGTATCATGAATTTAGAGCATTTCTGGCATTGATTTTTCCTCGAATGAAAGAACGATAAGTTATACTCATTGCAGAAAACTCTACGATATGACATTTCTCCGACAGGTATGATAGGAGGGTAGATCCATCACTTGTTTTCTTTGCAGGGGTATGTCTACCACGTTTATCTTCACCTAGAAACGGTCCTGTGTTTCCTCTTCCTTGCCCAGCCGTGTTTGAAGGGCCATGACTTATGTCAAGTGAAATATGTTTTTGCATACACGTACAGCTTCACTGTTCTTCTGAAATGAGTAAAGTAGAGTGTGCGACTTCCTTCGCTTCCGTTCACCCCCTACTCTCTCTCTTTCTCTCTCTCTGGATATCAACATGTGTTGAATTGGACAACTTCCTTCGCTTCCGTTCGCCCCCTGGTCGCTCTCTCTGGATATCAACATGTGTTGTATTGAAAAACTTCCTTCGCTTCCGTTCACCTCTTGCTCGCTCTCACTGGATATAAACATGTGTTGTATTGGACAGCTTCCTTCGCTTCCGTTCACCTCTTGCTCGCTCTCACTGGATATCAACATATGTTGTATTGGACAACTTCCTTCGCTTCCGTTCGCCCCTTGCTCGATCTCACTGAATATCAACATGTGTTGTATTGGACAACTTCCTTCGCTTCCGTTCGCCCCTTGCTCGCTCTCACTGGATATCAACATGTGTTGTATTGGACAACTTCCTTCGCTTCCGTTCGCCCCTTGCTCGCTCTCACTGGATATCAACATGTGTTGTATTGGACAACTTCCTTCGCTTCCGTTCGCCCCTTGCTCGATCTCACTGAATATCAACATGTGTTGTATTGGACAACTTCCTTCGCTTCCGTTCGCCCCTTGCTCGCTCTCACTGGATATCAACATGTGTTGTATTGGACAACTTCCTTCGCTTCCGTTCGCCCCTTGCTCGCTCTCACTGGATATCAACATGTGTTGTATTGGACAACTTCCTTCGCTTCCGTTCGCCCTTTGCTCGCTCTCACTGGATATCAACATGTGTTGTATTGGACAACTTCCTTCGCTTCCGTTCGCCCCTTGCTCGCTCTCACTGGATATCAACATGTGTTGTATTGGACAACTTCCTTCGCTTCCGTTCGCCCTTTGCTCGCTCTCACTGGATATCAACATGTGGTGAATTTGACAACAGGAAATCCTTCTGACGATAGTAATCGTCCAGCTTCCAGTATTCTGCACATAATTTGGCCCTAATCTCTTCAGTGAACCTCCCATTACACTTGTATCGACACTTTAGACAGTTAGATGGTTTGGGTGCTCTATATCTTTTCTCTCTCCCCCGCTTTCAGTGTACGCTTTTCCGGTATACTTTAACTTTTTTCGTATATTCTTTTCCCATGACTTTCGATGTTCTCTTGCTTGTGTTCTTTTCACCATATTCCTCTCCACGAATGTGCGGTAGATTTTTTTCGGGTGCAACTTCTTCCTCTAGTGTAGAATCAACAGTGGCATCTTCGTAGTCACCACTAACAGTCTCGTAGGTAGGATCATTGTCTAAATCATCAACATCGCTCTCCATGTCATCCAGCATCATTACCACTGTCAAAGTGTTAATTCTTCGTTATGAAAACAAATTGACACAACAACAATAATAATAATAGTAGTTGTAGTAGAACAACAAAATAAGAGTAGCGATTATTGTATTACAATATTACAATTGTCGAAAAAGGGCAACAAAAGTTTGACGTTTATAATTCCTTGCCCTATGACACATAAATAAACTACTTAAATAATGCTGTATAAAACAGTACACAATTTTGCGCATGTGCCAAAACCTAGAGTACATCAGATATGACATTCATGTCCACCGATGACAGGCCGAACGTAAAAACTCTTTTAACTGATAAACACATACTTTTCAGAAGTTATACTATATTAACGCAGGCTTCGACCGTTTTGCAAGTATGGTTTATCCTGCTAGTTAATTAATTAATTATTCATGTTCCACAAACATTTAAAATCTACACACACACTCATCCACAACTGTCAATGTCCAACGCGTTTAAACAGCAACTTAAACCATCCAACTATGTTTATATCGGAACATGCTACAATGTAATAACTATGCAAACCGGAAGCTGAAGGAAATGCTGAAGAAACTTACCTCTGCGGGAAGCCATAATGTTGTGTTTATACCACGAAACACGTTTATTAACTGCTGTGAAACTGTGACTAAATTGCAGTGTCTGCCATCTTGGAAACAAGGGACATACTTATTTCCTGTTTGTTACGGAATGCATGCTGTGTTTGCTAAACATGTCTGCTAAACATGTCTGTCTTCTGGCTGAGTTGCATAATCAATATTCGGACATAAACATTTTGCGTTGACCTATTTCTGGTACTATAAATAGAAATTGGACTTATTCGTTTCTGGCAGAGGTAAAGCATGATATTACTGGACTTAACTAATTTTAATAACAAATGGACATAGTCACTTCTGGCAGCTGCTTCCTCTTTAGGTTGAACGTCACCCGTCAATACAGGCAAGAGTCAAATCACCCTACCCGATTACATGTACAGGTTTCATTACAAATCCATAATGTATCGTTTCTTTGTACATCTTCCTCACAGACGTATCGCAATATGAGTAGACAGTAGTGTTGGTGAAACTATATTCTTGCTTTGAGTTTCCTTTACAGATTGATCTGGTTCTTTCTGGTTGACAAATACTCTAATCACGCACAAGTGTTCTGACATTGCCTGATTCCAACACATCCAGTATCACATGCATTGTATTATCAGACGTAGACCGATAAGAATCACTTACAATAGTTAACGTGTAGTGATCCACGTGCACGTGGCGACGCTGCGCACGGACTTGATCAAGAAAATGAGTGATCCCAACCGCCTGATGATCTTACCTGAGTTCCACTTGTTCATCCAGTTCTTGCGGGTACGTCACCTTTTCCAGTTTCGCTTCTACACGAGCGTCATTAAACAGTTCGATGATTGTCAACGCCAGCGTGTCTGTGTCTACGATTGGGGTGTCCTCCCGATTGGGGTGTCCTCCCGATTGGGGTGTCCTCCCGATCCTCCTTCCCGCAACTCGATTTCGGTTTGTTTTTTGCAGTATAATTGTTCCTGGGTGCGTTTTTGACTTCGCTTTGAAGTAACGGCGTGGTTTCGCGAGCGAAAGTACGAGTTTGCTTTGCGGTAAAGGCGTGTTTTCTGGAGAATTAGTCGTTATCGTTTCGTAATCAAGTGCACGTTCTCGTCGGTAGAATATCACTCCTGTCCGGTTTACTATTATTAAGCACATCTAAGACAATTTCACACGTTAGTATATCTTATCCAAACGATCTCTGGTTTCATTTTAGTCCATAATATTCACGCAATCCTTGCTCGAATTTAACATCTCAGTTCGACCAGGTTGAGTCTAAATCGATTTATGTAATTCTTGCTGGTCTTTGTACGCTGTATATTCTAGTTTATTATCGTACGCTGAATGTTCTTGTATTTGTTGAATACCGTCGTCGACAACAATCTGTGAATGTCGAATACAAGTTAATAAAATGTGTCTCGATCTTCGTCGTTCCTTTTCCGTGAGGAACCCCACACCATTTTTTTTACCAGACCAACACATGGTTCATCCGTCACAGCCCGTGACGTGATTTTGTCGTTGCGGTTACCAGCTTGTTATTGTAAGTATGCAGCTAAATATTGTTAGTATACAGCCTAATGCAACTCAACACCATGTCTGTGCGTGTTTTGATATAGTTAGTATGCAGCCTAATATAACTCAACACCATGTCTGTGCGTGTTTTGATATAGTTAGTATGCAGCCTAATACAACTTGACACCATGTCAGTATGTGTTTTATTGTAAAGAGGAAGTTATTTAGTATAGAGTGTGCACATTTAGTTTTTAGTTTTGCGCGTTTTTAAATTACAAATAATATATGTATTCCCGTGATCAGTGTAAAATATGTAAGCTATTTCATACACCATACGGCTATGATTAATGAAAGGCGTGTGTAGATTTGATTTACAGCCTTCCCTAGCACACCTGTTTTACCCCGTGTGTGGAATACTGTACATCAAACATACAATTAGGTATGCGTAACAGTACGGACAAATAGTTAAGAACACGAACATAAGTGTCCTATATAATTTTTTTTAGAAATAACTAACCATTCATTTGTTTAAAACATAGCACCTATATGGAATCGACATCGAAACATCAACAGTAGTTGGTTGGACGTCCACCAGCAGACATACTGTCCAAACAAAAATCGGGAGTAAAGAAGACGAAATTAAAGCCACTTTTTTTTCGTGAATGAAACTTAAGACATATATATATAATATGTAGTATAAGGGTTTATGCCATGTAGAAATTAAACTGAAAGTCATGATTCGCTTTCGTCCATGTGCGTTAAACTGGAAAAATGTGCTTGGGTCAAATTGTTACAATTATATAGAAGCAAGTTGTTACAACTGTAACAACGCTCGGGCGGCTCGCACCGATAGTTCAGCCACCGTGTTTTGTGCTGACAATGAGTGAAGGAACTATTTATTTAACCATGTATGTGTGTGTGTGTGTGTGTGTGTGTGTGCACGCGCACGCGCGCGCGTTCGTATGCTTGTGTTCAATCAGGTAGAAGTCGCATTACATATACATTGCCATTCACTATTTCATACTCCATTCAATAATTTACATTCCATTCACAACTGTTTGTTATGTATGAATCCGGGGACAGTATCCCCTTTGATAACTAACAATGACAAGCTTAATATATGAAACAGTGACGACCTGCTTTGTAACAGAGGCTGTGTATGAGATGCACAAGTGTGTCATGGGTGGATCCAACCCCCCAAAAGGGGAGGGGGCAATACAAAACCACTAGGTAGCAGAAATTCTAATTATCCAAATGTGTACAGGATACACACGCATGCACTAAACATGTACGTACTACGCTCGCATGCACGCACGCACGCACGCACGCACGCACGCACGCACGCACGTAGGCAGACACAGACATACCAACATAGTAGTTTCACTTTCATAAATCGAATCCTTACTGGCCTGGAAACGTACACCCAGAATGAGGGTCTCCTTGACATTTATCTTGTTGGGGACACAGTTGAGAACCACACTGCACATGAACACCATTGAGTGCACTGTATTGGTCATGCTGGCTGCTTATTGTGTGTTCAATGTGGACTACCCGCGCGTGTATGTCATATGAAAGGCATCTCCGCAAATTATGTTGCTTGACGAGCCAAAGCCACCAACACGAAATATGCCTTCCTCTTCGATAAAAAAGGCAGGCTTTAGAGGCTCTTACAGACATCGAGGACGACGAGGTTGCGCCAACTGCCAAAATGACGACAGTGTAACAACAAGCTGCATGGACAATCACAATGAACGTACACAGCAGGTCAAATAAATGCACGCAGTGGTGTGTGTGGGGCACCTACATGATTTAGCATCCTTAACACGTGTATTATGCTTCAAGAACTAAATTTCATGACTGGTGCTCATCTGATCAGAAGTGTCAATGTCCGTGCAGCTATGTTCAATGTTTTCTAAATGTGTCTGAAGATGTTTCCGTCTCGAACCAATATCCTACACCACGACCCAGTAGCCTAGAAGTGGTGAGTACCTTAATTGTATGCAATGTCAGCTTAGAAAAAAGGTTATTTGTGTGGTAATGTGGTATCACATGTTCCAATATAGTTCCAATGCGAAGGGGTAGGGGATGATTTGAAGGGGGTTGATGATGTTAATTGGTGGAAACATTATTTTTATGGTAATGTGTCGCTAAGATACTTAAACTGTGATTTTATCAGGAAAACATGACTACTGTGCTTTGGGATTTGAAAAAAAATAATGTAAAATATAATTTATTAATACTATTTTATGTTCTTCTGAAAATTAACACCAAACAGCGTTGAGAAGCTTTATCAGTGTGTTAGTAGGCTACGGAAAATGCACCCGGACACCGGTGAAGTTGGTGGAAGAGGAAGGAGGAGAAAGTATACTGAATGCCAGGACAGAATGTGCACGTGGAAATAGCCGACCCTTCAACTTCATCTGTCTACTGAAACTTTTTCCATTGCCACACTATGGTAGAAAGTTGACAATTTACCATCCTGGCCACTTCCCTTCAAGCAAAACCCTGTTAACACATTGTTACAGCTTGCAAATGCTGTATGGTGTTCATTCTTGGTCGATAGGCCATCATTTGTTAAGAAAAACAAATTATAACAATATTAAATTAGTATTTGATCCAGCATGAATTAAATACGTATTTTTACACAATCCGAGTTATGAAAGGTGGCTGTGAACGCCGCCAGGTTATGAATGCTTTACATATGGTCTTTAAAGTAAAGGTACGTTCTTATATAGCGCGGTATCCAGTCCGTAGGACCGATCAAAGCGCTTTACACTTCACCCCCTGGCAGACCTGTTCATTCCAAGGCCATCTCAACTTCTCTGGGAAACATTCAGCCACGCTGCAATTGCGCGAAGACTATTCGTTCACATCTCCACCACTGTCTGTATTGCCAGGTACTCATTTATACAGCTGTGTGAACTGTGGCGACGTGTGGTAATCAAACTTGCCAAAGGTTCGAAGCGACCGCAGTGGGATTTGAAGTCCGGCTCGATTGAGAGTCCGGCCTTCTAACCGGTATGCCGTCGCGGGTCGGTGACATGCTGCTTCGCGACTGGATGGCAAGATGTTCGGACGGAATTCATTAGTCTCGCAGACAGTGGTGGAATAATAATTTCTAGTAAGTATTATGTAAGAGGAATTGCCTTTGCTATCTAGTTAAGTTGCCGGCAATGCCCATTGTCATTCTACAACCGTTTTATAGATGCAATGAAAGGGTTTTGCCGTTTACCAACAACACTATATGTGTCATTCTTTCGTTACATAAACTAGGCAATACGCAACAGGCTCTAATGCACATTACATCCAACAACTGCGCTAGATGACGCCGCGGTGAGGTGAGAACATAATATTTCACTTTTATTTCATACGTTTTTAGTAGTGCATATTTTCTTGATAAAATAAAGCATCATCAACCCCTATTATTAATCAAAAGCCATTTAGTTAAGGTACTCACCAATTCTAGCTACTTGGTCTTGGACAAATGTTCAGACACTCAAACATTTACAGATGAACACCAGATTAAGGTACTCACCAATTTTAGCTACTTGGTCTTGGACAACCCTTCAGACACTCCAACATTTACAGATGAACACCAGATTAAGGTACTCACCAATTCTAGCTACTTGGTCTTGGACAAATGTTCAGACACTCCAACATTTACAGATGAACACAAGATTAAGGTACTCACCAATTCTACCTACTTGGTCTTGGACAACCCTTCAGACACTCCAATATTTACAGATGAACACCAGATTAAGGTAACACCAATTCTAGCTACTTGGTATTGGACAACTCTTCAGACACTAAAACATGTACATATGAACACCAAATTAAGGTACTTTCTTAGATGTTTTTACAATGTCGCACTGCTGCCAAATAAGTACCACACTAGTATAATATTATGTTACAGTGTTATTTTCTGGAATGTTTTACTATGTCGAATAGCTGCCAAATAAGTACAGTACTGGTATAATACAATGTTACAATGTTATTTTCTTAAACGTTTTGTTGCCGTTGGTATTATTAATGCTAGGATATGTGAATATTGTTTTCTGAAGTGGTTCACTGTTTTGCATGAATGGGTGCCATAATGGCATCAAAAATTAATTGTAGCTTCCACATTAGGGCTCCTTCTCCTTTTTGAGCAGTGTTCATTATAATAACACTAGTGTTCATTATAATAACACTAGTGTGCAACTGTTGATTTTGAACACTCAAAATGTGATCATTATCCGTTACAGGCCTACTGAATATTTGATAGTGTTCGGGATTTGAATACATTTATATGAATAATAAAGACGCTGGTGTTATATACTTGAACGCGGGTGATCTATTCATTGAGATAGAACGCATAACTGTGTTAATTATCCGATTATTGGCACATATATAATGATACAATCCACAGGAAATAAATATCAATTGACGCACGCACGCACGCACCCAACCAACCAACCCACCCACCCACCTACACACACACACACACACAAACACACAAAAACACACACACACACACACACACACACACACACACACACACACACACACACACACACACACACACACACACACACACACACACACACACACACACACACACACACACACACACACACACACACACACACACACACATAAATGCAATTGAAGGATCTGCATGCGTAATTGTACTTCTAACTGCATACATATTGCATTGTACTAATTATATACTTCATTGTGCAACTGTGTACACCTTCGTAATATGGGTTTGGTTTTGGGCATCAAACTGTCCAAGACACTCATTGAGTACTACAAGCACAACATGAAAGTCCATGTTGCAGCACAGACCAACAGTTCGTCAGTGGTTGATGGCATAAGAATTCCTTCAAGAAGATATGTCGAAGGATGAATTTTGAAGGCTGTGAAGAAACCACAAATTTGTTTCGGAAAGTCGAAAAGCTTTTTGATCTGCTAAACACGAAAATCATACATGGAAGTGGATCAAAAGCTCAACTGTGTGCAGACAATATGAAGGAGTGGGAACGATGTCTGGAAGAAATATATGACTATATGATGAACTTGAAAGATGACAAGGGCAGATTATTGAGAGCAGGACGTCGCAAAACGGCAATAATTGGCTTTGCATCAGCCACGAAATCACTCCTCGACATCAGCACTGATCTTCTCACCCAGACACAACCCTACAAATATATGCACTGACCTAAACGTTTTCTCAAGACAATACGAAGAGGAAGATTGAACAACAACCCTAAAGTAATACAGTTCAAGTTGGCTCTCCGCAGAATACTGATGAGGAAGAGCATTTCGCCGCCCAGCACTGGGAACTGCACAGACTTCGAAGAATCCCTTTGTGAGCATCTCTTTGTAATCCATTGGACACGATCTCAGCAGCTTCAACCCCCACCAAACATGTAGGTTGGTGACGACGAAGTTAACGCCATGGAGAAAATAATGTTATCTCTAGACCAGGAGGATCCTAATGTCATCAGAGATAACATCCTCTACTACACCGGTGGCTATGTTGCCATGAGGATGGCTGCCAATTTGTCGTGCAGCACCTGTAAACTGCTACTGTTCCTCAATCCATCTGATCCCCATGGACAATCTTTAAATGTACCCAGTACGCTCTACTGACTGTCAGAACACAAAATGGTGGACTGACATTCCCTTCTGCGCCTGTTCTCAAGATCATCAAAACAACTGAAGTTATTTTCAGGTAATTTATGTCGCAAGTAATTGTGCTACGTTAGAAGTATGAGAGTGAGGGAGCGAGTGAGTGAATGAGAAAGTGACTGAGTGAGTATAACAATTTTGAAAAATTTTCTCAAATATCAACATAATACAGATATATGTCCTTTTATCTTGGAGGTACATAGCTGATATTCAGTGTTTCCCAGTAGTCACACTGATTGGGTGCAAAATTAAATATTATGGAGGGCAGGATTCAATATTATAAATAATGTGTATATGTGTGTGTGTGTGTGTGTGTGTGTGTGTGTGTGTGCGTGCGTGCGTGCGTGCGTGCGTGCGTGCGTGCGTGCATATTTGCAACTCTTTTTTTTAACTCTTCTATATATGAGCGCAATAATTATATTTTTGTTCTTTATTAAATCATCTGCAATTAACGAGGTTGTCCCCTTTTCGATCGCATTTGTTTGACAAAACATGTGCAAGGTCGCCTCCAGTGGGTGCAAGAACACATGTTTCTTTATAAACATGGCTCTTTATATCCGTGAGTAAGTTTCGCAATTACTCTCATCATTGAAATCAGTTCCCGAACCAGCCAACTTTATTCAGCTTACCAGGTCCTAACTCATTTGACAAATAAATAGTAATAGATAAACTTAGCCCTTCTATAAGAGATTGGCTATATATATATATATATATATATATATATATATATATATAATACATATCTCTATATAGAAGGTGTGTGTATATATGTGTGTGTGTGTGTGTGTGTGTGTGTGTGTGTGTGTGTGTGTGTGTGTGTGTGTGTGTGTGTGTGTGTGTGTGTGTGTGTGTGTGTGTGTGTGTGTGTGTGTGTGTGTGTGCGTGTGCGTGTGTGTGTGTGAGTGAGCAAAAATATGAGAGTAAAACAGAATAAAACAGAACGAATTGTGCTGATGGTGATATGTTGATTGAATAAACGGTGGTTTTGCTGATGTAGCCAACCTGAACTTCTGTTATTGAAGAGGTAAGTTTATTTATTACTATTTACTAGTCAACTGAGTTAGGACCTTACAAGCTAATTACAGTAGGCTGGTACGGGAACAGGTTTCAATGATTCGAGTAAAGGGGAAACTTACTCACGGATGTAAAGAGCCATGTTTATAAAAAAAAACATGTGTTCATGTGACGACGAGCAGCGCCAGAGATTTGTAATCACCTTACATCTGGCGAGCTTACAATGGGTCAACTGATAAGAACTCAGCGGTCTTGTTTTACTAATGGGTGTTCTAGTTATGTCAACAAACATCCTCGTCCCGCAGTGGCGAACTACACCCTTTGCAACAAAATGTTGTCACATATTTTTATAATGTCATATCCATTCACGAAATGGTCGTCACTGGCAGAAGTCTGTGAAATGGAACCAGCACCGTAAAATGAGCCAAAATAATGATCAGTTACCACATGTTTGCACTATTATATAAACGGCTACTCTGAAATACAACGTTAGTTATGGGTCCAAGTTGTTCGTTAAAGTCATAGTCAAATACTTCCGTGTGGCTAGAGAACCATTTTGTCTTGTTGGTACGCTGTATTCTTTGCTGAAACTAATTATTTCCGATTTCTCTGATTTGAAATACAAGTTGTACTTCCGTCGACAATCGACCCCGTTGCGTTTGTACACGTCTAGCGATCAAACACATGACATTCCGAGTAACAACTATTGCCTTTATGTCACGCTAACGTTGTTCCGGAACAACAAATCATTGTCTGTCCAATTCCAATGCCTTGGTCTAGTCCACCTGGCGCTCCATTTGTTAGAAGGCCGAACTTGTCATTCAGCTCCATCATGTGACTAGTTCTACTTCCCATCTCCCGGTGGAATCGATCGATCAATATGAAGCTGCACTCGGCTCATTTGAGCTTTCATTGACATGACAGGTCGACATCCTCGGCGTCCCCCGTCATTCGTCTTCTTCTCCGCGGCAACATCCTTTCGGTCGTCATCTTCATTTCTTCGCACAACTTTGCCGATCTTAGAACTTTCAGAGTTTCCATTTTGTGTACGTGATGGGGGAAGCTTTACTCGATTTTAGCCTATCCAGTTGTGGCACGTTTAACATAAGTTATTCGACTGATCCATAACAATAACAACGAATGTAACTACACAAATATACAAAACAAATACACAACCGACACAATACCAACCTTGTGAATATTGTGTCATCCGAACAAAAATACCGCCAGTACTTATTTATCTCGTCTGAAATGTTACACCATGACAAAAAAAATATCCTTATTGTGTATTTTCTAAAATGATAAACATTTTGTAACTGCGAATTATTGTTACAGAGTAACGGCCTCGACAACATTTTGAAACAATGTGTAGCTTAGAACCATGCAACAAGAAGTTCGCTAGTCGTTCGATTAGAGATTCTGTTATCACGATCCCGGACGCGCACACCAGCTTAACTGGCCGAGACGAAGTCCAGTTACCGCCCGAGACTGCGACAACTGAGTGAACGTCTTCATTGTTCATAACTCGAGCCTTCTACCCGCTGTCATGTTTTCACAAGTAACACGTCTCCTGGCAGTTTGGGTTATCGTGTGCGTCGTACATTTAACACCGACCGTGTCACAATGTACCACGACAAATTGTTTTAATGACAACTACGTCGATGCGTTGACAGCTATGGTGTCTCGCCTGCAGAACAAAGTGGAAAGGCAGCATCAGCAATACTTAGACTCACTGGAGGAACAGGAGAAACAACACGAAGACTCAATTGAACAGCTGCAACAATAGTTCAAAGCAAATATATCTACACTTGCGCAAGGTATGATTTAAATTTTCCTTATTGGAAGTAGGCTTTTCCATACTATTTGTTTTTACATATAGAAGTATATACAATTTACATTCAAATGACGATTACGCTGTCTACACAGGTGGAAGTGTATATTTTACACTTCCACCTGTTCGGTCGGTCGGTCGGTCGGTCGGTCGGTCGGTCGGTCGGTCGGTCGGTCGGTCGGTCGGTCGGTCGGTCGGTCGGTCGGTCGGTCGGTCGGTCGGTCGGTCGGTCGGTCGGTCGGTCGGTCGGTCGGTCGGTCGGTCGGTCGGTCGGTCGGTCGGTCGGTCGGTCGGTCGGTCGGTCGGTCGGTCGGTCGGTCGGTCGGTCGGTCGGTCGGTCGGTCGGTCGGTCGGTCGGTCGGTCGGTCGGTCGGTCGGTCGGTCGGTCGGTCGGTCGGTCGGTCGGTCGGTCGGTCGGTCGGTCGGTCGGTCGGTCGGTCGGTCGGTCGGTCGGTCGGTCGGTCGGTCGGTCGGTCGGTCGGTCGGTCGGTCGGTCGGTCGGTCGGTCGGTCGGTCGGTCGGTCGGTCGGTCGGTCGGTCGGTCGGTCGGTCGGTCGGTCGGTCCTACCTAGGTAGATTTAATGATCTGACGAAAATGTATTTCTTTCGAAAAATTCAGATCTACGGGACTTGAACAAGACGTGTGCATGTACAACGTCAGCCACGACACCAAGCCCGTCTGCCACCGACTGCGCTGACCTGAAGAGGGAAGGTTACTCGTTGAGTGGCGTCTACGACATCCGTCTGGTCGCGGCCAATAAGACTATTAAGGTCTACTGCGACATTGCGACAGACGGCGGCGGTTGGCTGGTAAGTTGGTAACATTTATAGTTTTGATACTATGACGTCGTGGTTGGTATCCTGTTAAAAAGTATTATATATATATATATATATATATATATATATATATATATATATATATATATATATATATATATATATATATATATATTACCAGCCAACTGTATATATATATATATATATATATATATATATATATATATATATATATATATATATATATATATATATATATATATATATATATATATATATATATATATATATATATATATATATATATATATATATATATATATATATATATATATACGTTAGACAAACCTGACTAAATTATATCCAGTATGGTGAACTTACGCAGGTAAATTTTTTTCTCTCAAAGATCGAACTCCTTTATCTAGTTACATAATGCAGTGTTCGATAAAAATTTAATCAAACTATTTAGTAGAAACGTTCCACCTCAATATTAGAATGGTCTCACTGGTGTGTCCTCACATTGTCAACTAGTGGCAATATTAGGTGTCTTCCTAAAACAAGGCTCAAACAAACGTTTGCCTTTGTCTTGTGTGCAAATCATATCCATATTTTTACATAAAGGGCTGAGAAAGCTAAAACCAGGTTTTGTTGATAGTGATATAATTAGTGTGAATCAAAGGTTTATGTAAATAACTCGCACAAGCTGGTTTTCGATTTTGACGAGCACTGTGAACATTCGCTAAATGTTTCACTATCTTCATCCTCATCTTCATCTTGTTCTGCATCACACTCAGCATCATCGCCAGAAATCGGGCATACATGTATGCACAATTTGTATTGGCACAGAGCAATTTTCACTTAAGTCCAAGAGACACTCGCGATTTGTCATCTGCTTTTTGAAGGAGAGCATAACAATTTTGAAGGTTCATAGCTGTCATGAGCAGATAGTCAAGTCAGCCACTCAGTTACAAAGTTTGCATCATCATCATAATAATCATCAACATCATAAACAAATGTCCTCCCTCGGTCCATATGAGATGATGGCACGTCTTGATTCTGCACTGGGATATGCGTGCAGATTCTTGCTCGCAAGTTGGCGCGGAAGATGTGGTGAACATTTCATGTATGTGTCCATTGTCACGTGTAGGTGTTCACTGTTACATGTAGGTGTCTATTGTCACGTGTAGGTGTTCCAGCGACGACAGGACGGCTCCGTTGAATTTTACCGCGACTGGGCCAGCTACAAGGAAGGATTCGGCGACGTGTCTGGTGAATTCTGGCTTGGTGGGTGAACGATTAACACTAAACCCACTCAACCTGTTGGTGTAGCAAGAAAAACAAAAAACGATGATTTGTCTAATGTTGCACAACGAAAAACACTAACGAGCAGAAGTACACGTTGAAACAAGTATTAGCTAAGCACTTCTACATGTAGATAGAAACGTATTTCTCAGTAAAACAGATATTGACTTGATGGAACATTTTGTGTGGTTCCTCCTTCATTCGATTTGTTTTCGCTCGTCTCCTTTGAGAATACTTTGGCGAAATCAATTAACCTATCTATCGATCAAAGTCAATTATTTCGATGATTTTACAATTATTTTATTTTAAGTACGAACTGTTTTATTAAACTGTCTTCGTACATTACAACAACACAGCCGTGGACAGGGCGAGTCTAAGAGGCGTTACACTGCTTAATGGACAAAAATACACTTCTCTGAACTCATATAAAATTATTTTAACTGAACATACTACTGACCCTATGTAGTTGTTGTGTTAACTGTGTAGAACAAAATTGCTATATTTGGAGAGAGACTATTAGTATGATTCATATTCACGAAAATCCTGTCAGCCAGTCATTATTGGATTAAAAGTACATTTACGAAGATAATGTTGACTATTCAGTGATATTTAAATATTGAATAGGACTCTAAATACTTCCATTCTGTGGTAAATATGACTAAAACAAATCCCGATGAATAGGAAACAATAAACGATGCCATGAACGTTATGTGTTATATGATGTCATATAGTCACAAAAGTGTCTCGAACAAGTAACTTTATAAAAACAATCTTTTCAGTTTGGATCTATATTGCCAACTTTACTATACAGGAAAATAATCATGAAAATATATCTATGCAAGTTATTAGATATTTATGCCTTAATAAGTTATTGGGGGATTTGTATTTTTTAAATGCATGGATCTATATTAGCTGTGCTTATTATCAGTCAGACTTTGTCATAGTAAAGCGCATCACCAGTGCATGAATTTCTGTTTACTTTTCTAAGTGGACCCCTACTTTGCGTTCCTGTTGAACAAATGCAAACTAAACATGGGGGTGCCTTTTTATATTTTGCTTGAATTTGTGGTGTTTCAATACGAAAATGGCGACTGGAATTGCGCGTTACTGTGACAAAAACGATTAATGTTACGAGTAACGTTTACAAAATATATTAAAACTATATCAGATCCAAGCATACAGCAGCAGAAAGGCGAAGCTAATTTGTTTTCATTGCAAGTTTACGCAGCATAGATTAACAACTTTATATGTTTTAGGCAATGACTATCTGCAAACCGTTACTGCACAAAAACAGTACACACTAAAAATCGACCTAGAAGACTTCGAGGGCGTTACTAGATATGCTGTGTACTCGAGTTTCGCGGTTGCCGATGAAGATCACAAGTACAGACTTTCACTTGGCGCGTACAGTGGAACGGCAGGTGATTACGCAAAACTTGCTTTCTCGTATGCATGTTATATTCGCTCGTGCATGCTTGCAAGTATATGTGTAGCCACGCATAGATGTGTACACACATATAACGCAGGCGCGCACGCGCGCACGTACGCATAAACATATAGTAATTTAGCCATACAATTCCACATTATTGAAACGAAGCAATGAGTTTATAGACGTGGGAGGAAACACGTTTTATTATAGACTGGTAAAAAATAGGCGGTTCATGAGAACGAAATCGATGCAACAGTCCATTAGTTTCAAACTAATAAAACAGATGACATAACGTTACAGTTTCAGATCTCAAATCTAACACTGCTTCCTCCTCCAATATAACCGTAAGTTCAATCACCCTACACGATTCCATGTACAGGTGTCATTATAGATCCAAACAGTCCCGTTTCTCTGTGAGTCTTCCTCGCCGACGTATCGCAACTGGAGTAGACAGTAGTGTTGGTGAAACCACATTGCTGTTTGGCAGATGTATCTGGTTCTTTCTGGTCGACATACACTCATCACTCACAGGTGATGGATCACTGGCGGATTCCAATACATCCAGTATATCACAGGCACTGTATTCGCAGATACAGACCGATATAAATAACTTTCAGCAGTTAGCCAACGGTGATCTACGTGCACGTAGCGACGCTGTGCACGGACCTGCACAAGGTAAGTGAGTGGTCCCAACCGTCTGTAATGATGTTTTCTTATATCCACTTGTCTTTGCCACCAATATGGTTATGCACACGACAGAGGGCCTCCAATGACCAGTTTTCGTAGCTTGCGATCGTTTTGGCTGTTCCTGTTCCATGTTCGTAGCCATGTGAGGTTTCGTTAGACTAAACCTATTTCGCAATCTACGTATTAACAATAGTGTTACGGGAGATACTCCAGTTACGGAGGGTAGTGTAGTGTTTCGAGTGTGTGGCGAGTGTTGCATTCAGGTGGTTTCCCGCGGAGTGTTTTCGCAGACTATGCCGCCTGAATACAACGATATTGACATGGAGAACCTTTCGATGTTAGATGGTACGGAGGCATTCGTATATGCTAGATCCCGTTCGCATCCGTATATGTCGTGAAATCATGAGCGAACTGAGGTCCATTGTCGGGTACAACCTCATCCGGAAGACCGAAACAGGAAAACAAGACTCTCAGAATACCAATGGTCTTTCCTCTCTAACATGCTTCATTAGTACAATGCCCAATCATTTGGAAAAGATATGAACAACGATCAGGTTGTTCACACCGACCTTCTCCCCAAAATAAACGTGGATCATCCACCATATACGTGTGGGCCATGGACAAGTGGTACCACTGCTGGTTAATTATTCACCGACTTGCTCACACCACCATATTCTAGACAGCCGCACCCATTCCTGGCCAACAACTCTATCTGCTCGCCAACGCTTTGGTTTGGTTGCTGCCCTATGTTCTGTACGCAGTTCATCTAACATCACCTAGTGACAGTTGGATTTAATATCAATGCGTGAACCACACAACATACATCCATGTTCTCTCCATAGTCGATGGCAAACGTAACAATGCATCGACGTTCCCGTGATCCTTAGACTTCTGGTACTCCATTTCATAGGTGTACGTTTGTAAGATGAGTGCCCAGCGCTGCATCTGTTGTGCTGCTAATGTTGGCACAGCCGTCTTGAGGCCGAGGAACGTCACCAACGGCTTGTGATCAGTGATCAATGCGAACAAGCGTCCGTTTAGGTACTGTTATGGGATTTGTTAATGACATAGGTGATCGCCAACACTTCTGTCTCCCTTCTCCAAGATGTGTGAAAACACCGCAGCGTCTACTACCGCTGAAACATATGTAGCCAACCGCGATGACAACTGCTGTGGTGACAACAGCAGCTCATTGCACTGGGTTGTGGCCTTGCACATTCTTCATCTGCTGTTGGTGTAGTGGGCGCAGCAAGGTAAACATCTGAACAAGCTAACACTTTGCCAGATCTGCACGAACTCCACACTTTTCCAGACGTGTGATTACATCATCCAAAACAGAGATGTTCTTGCTCCAACTCAGCCGTGATCAAAGTGGCAACTTGCAAGCACATGACATCACCCATCCCTTCAGGATCTGACCCATAACCGACTGGCAGATATTTTGAGCACTGCTTACCCCTATGGCGCATAGCGATATATTCCCTTGTGTGTGTTTACGGTCAAATAGTGTTGTGACTCGGCATCCAGCTCCAACTGCTGGTACGCGTGCAATATATAAAGTTTACTGAACACTTTTCTACCGGCTAGTGACGCATAGAGATCGTCCACGTTCCGTAGTGGATAATGTTCCAGTTCAACATTCGGATTGGTGGTTACCTTGATATCTCCACAAATTCTCACCATTTTGTTCGCTTTCGGCACCAACACAATGGGAGCAGACCAGTCAATGTGGTTATCCTTCAGTATAACGTTCTCTTGCTCCAACCTGGTTAGCTCAGCTTCCACTTTATCTCGAAATGCGTATGGTACAGACCTTGATTTGTGGTACCTAGGTTGTGTATTATCCATCACGTAGGTGTGCGCTTTATTTAAAAAAAGGCAAATTTACTTTTGAAATACTTAATAAGGTAATTGTTGTTACTCTGAGAAATTTTCAAAATCGGAATTGGATGCACAAATTACATCCCGATTACATTTATTTCTTACAAAAAAAATTTTTTATAAAAATGTAGTGGACAAACCACTGCGAGCAATCAGTAGACAACGAGCTATTTTAGTACTTTCGGCACTCACTCTTTAAAAGGAACGATTCTAAATATAATTTTTTTTTACAACATATTACATTATATGAAATACATGTTGTTCGGAATTTAGGGGTTACACAAAAGAGTAACATGTCAACTTTGTAATGATTGTAAAAAACAATTTTAAAAGACAACGGTTGTGTTATAGCCGTAAGGTAAAGAGAAAGGTTACCCGAGCGTGACCGGACACCGTCCGACTTTTTAATTTGAATTCCATGAAACATTTAGCTATCTCCGCAAATATCTCGAAATGCTTCTTTTATATTAAGAATCTGATATGGTATATGTTATACGTGGTACTGCGCTCATTGAAGTTTGTGTGTCTTGAAGATGTGTGTTTTAATACTTTTCTTGCATTATATATATATATATATATATATATATATATATATATATATATATATATATATATATATATATATATATATATATATATATATATATATATATATCGTACGCCTTAAAAGGAAATATTCTAGATAAAATAACATGTTTAAAACATATTACATATATGAAATATATGTCGGTCGGTATTTGGGGGATAGCCAAGGACTAACATATCAACTTCTAAAAAAGTGTTAACCAATTTTAAAAGACAACGGTTGTGTCATAGCCGTTATGTAACGAACAAGGTTACCCGAGCGTGACCGGACTCCGTCAGACTTTTTAGTTTGAATTCCACGAAACATTTAGCGATCTCCACAAATATCACGAAATGCTTCATTTATCTTAACAGACTGATAAATAAATGTTATACGTGGTATTGTGTTAAATCAAGTATATGAATCTTGAAGACGTATATTTTAATAATTTAGCTGCATTAATACCAACAGTTAACATTAAAATAACGAATACAGAATTGGTCCTGTCATAATGTGTTCTGTTATATGTTCCTAATGAATGATTATCGCGGGTTGATGACATTGTTTATTCTGCAGGAGATTCACTCACACTGCAGGCGGGTAGGGCGTTCAGCACGAAGGACCGTGACAATGACGTGGACAGTCGGCACTGTGCACAAGAGTTCCGGGGAGGCTGGTGATACAAGGGATGTCATTACTCCGACTTGAATGCCCTGTACCTTGGTGGCGCACACACTGTAAGCAACATAGGCATTAATTGGTACCACTGGCATGGCTTCTCGGACTCCCTCAAGAAACTCGAGATGAAACCGAGACCGTAGCAGAAGTCAGTTCTCAATATCGAAATACCGCCGAGTGGAGAACCACAACGTTGTCGTACATAATCTATTCACCTGCATTCTTGCCCGGATGGTGTAGTCAAAAACCATTTAAATAAAACGGTACGAAATAAAACATACCGTTAGTGAAAATTTTAAAAGTAATAAAAATAATGCAGTTGAAACAAAATAATAGTGTATGGTGAGACACGTAAATGTGAGCACATTTAAATATCTTCCTGTCGACAAAACTTCCCATTTCCTCGCTTAGATAACAATGGTGGCGTGTGACACCCTCGTCTTTGATGTATTTCAAGGCCATGCATGCTATGCATTGTGCTTATATTTAGTCAAATATACAGCAGCCTGCTTTATGCTGCTTGAAGCTATTCATGTCATAAGGGTCATTCCATCTCTGTGGAACGTGTTAAACTCTAACTTTGATGGTACATATTTGCATGACCATAGTGCTTACTGGATGAATGTAGGTCAGGATAAATGATTCTTATAGAAAACACTTTGACCATAATATTATGTTAAGCACCCGTGGCCAGTACAGGATTAAGCGTTGTGATACACTCGTGCCAGGTCACGCGGACCTGTAAAGGTTAGCATATAGCCAAATGAAAACAAACAGATGTCATGTCAGAGTTTGTTTTGTTGTAAAGAGGATATGTGTCTTAATTATACAGCATGAACATTTAGTTGTTAGTTTTGCGTTTTTAAATAATAAGTAATTGTATTCTCGTGATCAGTACAAAATAGGTATACTATTTTATACCACATACGACCATGCTTAATGAAACACAGGTGTTGATTTGATGTACACGCACGCACACGCGCATGAGCGCACGCACGCACGCATGCGCGCACCACACACACACACGCACAAACACGCACACACACATAGCGTCCATGTATATGTTATGTACTTTGTCATTAGCCAATCGACACCGCAATGCGCAAATCCAGCTGCGTCGCACCTAGTCGTCTCGCACATCGCTCCACCCATACACATATAGCCCATCAAAATATATATATGTGTGTGTGTGTGTGTGTGTGTGTGTGTGCGTGTGCGTGTGCGTGTGCGTGTGCGTGTGCGTGTGCGTGTGCGTGTGCGTGTGCGTGTGCGTGTGCTTGTGCGCGTGCGCGTGCGCGTGCGCGTGCGCGTGCGCGTGTGCGTGTGCGTGTCAAACTTGTGTGTGTCAAAAGAGTTTTCGACCCAATATTCCGTCTCACACACCTGCTACTAAATGTCCCGCTCTCTCAAACTGTTAAACTTCACACAAAAGACATGTGGTTTTACTTTTATAATTTCAGCTGATCGTAATAATATAGATGCTTGCTGCATATATGCTATCACGAGATGATGTGGCTTGGGTCCCAACCTCCCATATTCCACTTCTTTTGGGGATCATCCTCCCATCTCTCACTAATTTGGGGGCCAACCTCCCACCAATTATTAGAGTCAACTGATTACTAATTCCTATTTTATGGTCAACCTCCCACGTCCCTCGAATTTTTAGGACCAACCTCCCACCTCCCACTTTCTGCCACAACCCCTCTATCACAGTGTCACCGGATGCGTTTTAATGCGGCGGTGCTTCAATGTTTGTGGCGCCAACTGGCGATCAAAATTGTACGGTTTCATTGTATATAATCTTTGCATATGTTGATAATTTGCCTACTGTGTGCGCGCGTGCGCGTGTGTGCGCGTTCGCGTGTGCGCGCGTGCGCGTGTGCGCGTGTATGTACGTACGTAAGTATGTATGTTTCTAGGCAGTCATTTTGTATGAGCACTAGCTAGTGCATGTCGTTATTTGTTAGTCACTAGTCGGCGCCACCAGCAGCAGCTATAACATGATCAGCCAAGCAATGATTTGTGGCAACCAATATTGCATAACAAGAACTAGTATGTCAAAAGCTCCAAAATTTTACACAGTGAATTCTAGTTAACGTGTGTTTGTGATGAATATCCATTATGTAACTCATACGTTCATATGTAAACACATTCCCATGCTCCTTATGCACATCGTCGTCCAGATCGCAGACTGGACGCATCCATATAGGGACTACTTCACTACTTTTCTGCATTCAAAACAATTATCATATGTGTCTGGAATCTTGGTGTAATTATTGCGATGTTGTGTAAACTTTGTATTTGGTCCACACCCACTTATTAGCCTCATGGTCGACTTCTTTGTAATTAACTTACCATTTTATTGTTGGGGAAGTATCATGTGTATGTTAAGCTACTCCAAATCTCGATCTCGGGTGCCTAACTTTCAGGGGTGCATCTACGACCCCACGGTCGGGTCGTCGTAGTTTAGCGTACAACTGTCCTGGACGATACGCCAATAATTACTCAATTTTTTACAACGTCATGAGTATTTTCCTCGATTATCAATTGTTACTTGATACAAAGGCAAGGCGTCGTTTGACGTCACTATGACGACCAATATTAGTGTTACTATTGTGTGAATACACGTCTACTATAGTCTTGTAGTTGATTACCCATCGCAATAAATTTCATAAACTTCACTTGAGCATTCGACGGCATCCACAGACTCTCTGTGTGGAGAATCTTAATCTCGTACGGAATCCCATAGCATATGTTATCTGCAGTTGAGAAGACAACTGAAGATGTGTGTGTGTGTGCTTGCATAGGTATGTGCTTTGGTGTGTATGTCAGGGCGGGCGAGTTGCAACAACATGTGTTAACATCAACAAATGAACGTATCAGCACACACACACACATTACGTTCTTCCAATAAAGCGAAACTGGCATGGCACAGACATGTTCGGTCTGAACCAAGGTGGGGCCGTACTGAGACAGTGTTAAACTAAACATACAACAATAATAATAATAATAGTGACATTAGTAAAGCGACTGACACTCAAACTAAGGCAGATAAATCCCAAATAGTTTGGTAGCGAAAGAGGCCTTTGGCAAACATAGCAATAGTCGTCGACGTACATGTTATTAAATGTAGTTGCAAAGACTATAAGCCTCGCATCGTACAGGTATTTACTTTCACTTGGTCACCCGTTGCATTCCTTTGTTAGATCATTTGTTTGTATACACACATTTAAGAAACCATATTTTTGGAACATCTAACTTTAATTTGACCGCGAGTTTGGTTAAGTTCAGGAATTGCTTATGAAAATACTTATTATTATATTTTATTTGTCTTGTTGTCTAGTGATGTTTTCTGTAGGACAATACCGAGTAATTAGGAAGAGCTTAGCAAATGAAAGGTGTTTAGCCCTGTCTGAGAAACTGCGTTTATGTAATAAAGACAGAAAAGTGTAGCGAACACATGGTGTCATGTTATAAACTTTGAATATTGAGCGCGGTTAGAATATATCATATAGAATGCACCTCGAGTAGATAACCTCTTGGTGTGATAACATAATTTGGTTTCAAGGAGGACTCGCACATCACATGTAAAGACAAATCATGGATGACGAAGTGTTATCCTCCAATAGCCTTGACATCCGTCATTCTCCACAGCAGTTGCTACGAGGTTACCAACAAATTCGTTCTAGAGGTGTATGTACGTCATACAGTGACTGCCCCGTTTCTGGGAGAATGAACCAGTCACAGCTAGATGTTTCTTTCCTCTTGGAGCCGGATTGTATTGTATTGCACACGATGTATTGAAGAATGCCATATACTATATACAAGACAACGTAAACATCATTATCAGTAGGGAGCATAAAAGTTAGCTATGCTAAGAATAAACCTGCATTCAAAGCAATAATGTCATGAAATGTGGACAAAGAAGCAGCAGTTGATTGATCGAAAGTACAATTGTGTTCTCTGTTTGTCCTGCCTGAATTACTAACTATCAAGAAGTCACTAACTTCAGACCCAATAGTTGATATACGTTTTACTATCGAACCATCGGATACATCAACTCGGCAGTAGATTAGATTAAAACAAACGTTGTTCAGTTTGTGTTGCGCTTTCGAACTTTTGATGCGGCCCAACCAACCCTGTAAGAGGAAGTCCTCGAACATAAACTATCTTTTGTATGTTTGTCCCGACCTCGAATGAAGGAGATGTCCCGGATAGAGGAGAAAGAGCGGTGATTCGCGGAGAGCATGTCGCTGACGCAGCCTCTGCAAAATGCCTGTTTGATTAAAGTCATTCAGCGCGAGGGGAGGTGTGGTGGTGCTTTCAAATTGCAAGTTGTTCTACGTCGCATAGGGCCTATATCGAGTTAAATAAATGTTAATGCAAATTGGATATAACTGACTTCGTGCGAACCATGTTTTGTTTCGGTGTAAAGGTGTATATGATGTATCTGAAATTAGATTTAAAACTTCAGAGATATGCATTATGCTTCAACACAGCAGAACACATCACGAAGGTAATACAGATCATGGGCGTACAGGTCGACATGGTTCAAGTACGAAGCCAGAATGTGCTGGTTGTTTAACCAACTGTGACCACAGTTATTCACTACTGAAACACAAGAACCTGGAAAAAAAACGCAGTAAATATCAAGAATCGTTGGATCAGCTTCAGCAACAGTTCAATGACTCAATGGAACAACAACAAGAATATGTAGTTAAGTTGGAAAACACGATGAAAGAAACGATGTCTACACTTGTGCAAGGTATGATTTATATTTTCCTTATTGGTAGAAGGCTTTCTCATACTATTTGTTTTTTTTACATATATAAAGGATTTCACTTTACAGTAGAATGACGATAGGTCGGTCGGTCGGTCGGTCGGTCGGTCGGTCGGTCGGTCGGTCGGTCGGTCGGTCGGTCGGTCGGTCGGTCGGTCGGTCGGTCGGTCGGTCGGTCGGTCGGTCGGTCGGTCGGTCGGTCGGTCGGTCGGTCGGTCGGTCGGTCGGTCGGTCGGTCGGTCGGTCGGTCGGTCGGTCGGTCGGTCGGTCGGTCGGTCGGTCGGTCGGTCGGTCGGTCGGTCGGTCGGTCGGTCGGTCGGTCGGTCGGTCGGTCGGTCGGTCGGTCGGTCGGTCGGTCGGTCGGTCGGTCGGTCGGTCGGTCGGTCGGTCGGTCGGTCGGTCGGTCGGTCGGTCGGTCGGTCGGTCGGTCGGTCGGTCGGTCGGTCGGTCGGTCGGTCGGTCGGTCGGTCGGTCGGTCGGTCGGTCGGTCGGTCGGTCGGTCGGTCGGTCGGTCGGTCGGTCGGTCGGTCGGTCGGTCGGTCGGTCGGTCGGTCGGTCGGTCGGTCGGTCGGTCGGTCGGTCGGTCGGTCGGTCGGTCGGTCGGTCGGTCGGTCGGTCGGTCGGTCGGTCGGTCGGTCGGTAGATATGACGATTTGATGAGAATTCATTTCTTTCGAAAAATTCAGATCTACGAAACTTGAATAAGACGTGTGCAACATCAGTTCTTTCCTCGATGAACCTGATTAAAATCAACTTTGAATAAAAAGTGTTTGCTTTTGTGGGATTGGTCTGAGGTACGCCCATTTTTGAGTCCACGTAACTTATATAATCTCATCACAATAGCAGCCAGTACCATTTTCAATTGGTTGGATCAAGAGAAGATCATTTGATCCAACATATATTTCAACATAAAGGCTTTGTCTTTCTGACAAATATGTGAATGCACTGACAAATTTAATATTTCCACATTGTGCAAGATATGTTGAACAAGCTTTCTTCTTACTCTCCTGGTTGATTGAGACCAAATCTGGATGCATTTTGCTCATACTGTTGCCCTGCATTATGGGAGTACAAGTCTACCAGCTATGGGTACGGGAAGGCAGTGTTAATTAAGCGACTGGATTAGTTGAGTCAACCATGTTTTCCGGGAAACTACAGCAGCAACAGTTTCATGGTACCACCCAGTGATTGAACATGTTATTAGAACACGATTCGCATATAACAGGTTACATTTGTCACAACGGTCAGAACTTGTGAGCTAAAAGTATGTTTTTTTTTTACGTTTTTCGAAACTTTTTAGGAATTATGATTAATATCTGCTGATGTGTAAACTATCAACGCCCATGACCTGACTTTGTTGTTTATGTATTTACAAATGGTTTAACCATGCACAAAGAAAATTATTTAAATCACGCATTAATAGGAAGTTAGTTATATAAGCTTATTTGTCGAAACGGGGCTAGTTGAGCCACCCAATACCCAATTGGTTTAGTTGACCAGCAGTTACAGAAAGAAGACGAGTGTTCTTTACCCTGAAATACATCTAGGAATTAATTTTTTCCGAGCAAATTGGGACATCGGATAGCCACAAGGCAACATAATCGCAGTTAGTTACACTGGTTGCGATTTACCTATAAGTTTATATTAATTTGGTGTTTTTACTTATTAATTAAGCGTGTAGACTTGTCGAAGATGTGTTGGCTGAGTTGTTACGAATTGTTTGTATAAGGCCTACGTAAATTATACAAATAAAGCATTTACGCAACTTACGCTTCACTGTGTATAAAATAATAATCTTGTAGTTCTCGACGGTTCTCGCAGCCAGAATTCGACGTTTCTTGCAGAACGTCGCAGCCAGATCTCGACGGTTCTTGCAGACCTCGACGGTTATCGCAGAGCTCGATATGTTTTGCCGTTTCATCAGCCATACAGAAAAGGATAAACGCGAAGGGCTCCACAAACAATCTCGGGAGGCTAAGGACGCCGCTGACCGAAATGGATTGATATAAGTGTACCGCGTTGCCAAGGAAATCACTAGCAGCACCAATGCAGGATCCGGACCGAACAAGGCTAAAGAAGGATAACTAATATCGAAAGGTGATGACACACGACCAAACATGATGGATATAAAACTTTAAAGACGTTCTCAGTTGACCTAAAACAAAATACTTTACCAAAGTGTACAAGTGGTTTATTATAAATTAACGATAATATAATAATTCAATTGCACTTCTAAATGCAAAATCTAATATAAATTATAATAGTAGAAAGAGTGTATAGAATCCTAAAGAAATAAAGTAGAAAGTTCTAATATAAGCATCCCAATACCAGGCCCAAACTAACAACCCGCACAGCGTACTCCCAACAAACACAAGGGATGAATTGAAGAAGGTCACCCTGACATAGCAAGTCACCTAACATGGACAGAATCACAACTGAAATGATCAAAGAGATTGGGGAACAATCACACAATGGATGTGTGGATTCTGCAACCAGATCAGGGACTGGGACTCTGGCGTCGTTCTCAAGGACTGGAAAGATGGCGGAACGGAATCAATGTATTTAAAAATAATACAACACCTCAGTCTGAAATTCCAATTTGTATGCACGACATTACAAATAGACAGGTACATCTTGAACCACAAGGAGGACTAATTACAGCATCTAATCAGCGGGAAGCCGAACTAAGCATGAGTCATCATACTCGGACGCCATGTACACCTTTTTAATTTAAATTTGCAAACAATTAAAACTTGTTTAATATCACTGAAACGGTAATAATCTTTTAGTTATATGAATTACATGAAATTTGGCTAAGGTGTACTTTTACTTTCTGGGTTAATCGTGTGATTAATTAAACTTGCAACTAATATTGCAGCTATGAAAAGTTCCAACTCTCGCCGGTTAGTAGTCTAAGCGAACAATTAAAATGCACACAATAAAGCATCAATAAATTGTCAGAATTTATTCTCGACCGTTTAGACAATTGTTCTGTGATATTTAAGTACTAATTAGAAGTGCTGAAAGTACATATCGTGCAATCGTGGCATCATTCGTCTGCATAATTCATTCACCAACAATCGTGGCACCATTCGTTCACCAACTCTGTTGTCTACACCTGTAACCTGTAATGTATATATATATATATATATATATATATATATATATATATATATATATATATATATATATATATATATATATATATATATATATATATATATATATATATATATATATATATATATATATATATATATATATATATATATATATATATATATATATATATATATACACGTTCTCCTGCCCAAGTCTAGTATGCATGAATGCATGTTTGTATGCATGTATTATATAATACAATCACCTGCAGTTCCGCTGTACGCTCCAAGTGAAAGTCCGACCGACCGACCGACCGACCGACCGACCGACCGACCGACCGACCGACCGACCGACCGACCGACCGACCGACCGACCGACCGACCGACCGACCGACCGACCGACCGACCGACCGACCGACCGACCGACCGACCGACCGACCGACCGACCGACCGACCGACCGACCGACCGACCGACCGACCGACCGACCGACCGACCGACCGACCGACCGACCGACCGACCGACCGACCGACCGACCGACCGACCGACCGACCGACCGACCGACCGACCGACCGACCGACCGACCGACCGACCGACCGACCGACCGACCGACCGACCGACCGACCGACCGACCGACCGACCGACCGACCGACCGACCGACCGACCGACCGACCGACCGACCGACCGACCGACCGACCGACCGACCGACCGACCGACCGACCGACCGACCGACCGACCGACCGACCGACCGACCGACCGACCGACCGACCGACCGACCGACCGACCGACCGACCGACCGACCGACCGACCGACCGACCGACCGACCGACCGACCGACCGACCGACCGACCGACCGACCGACCGACCGACCGACCGACCGACCGACCGACCGACCGACCGACCGACCGACCGACCGACCGACCGACCGACCGACCGACCGACCGACCGACCGACCGACCGACCGACCGACCGACCGACCGACCGACCGACCGACCGACCGACCGACCGACCGACCGACCGACCGACCGACCGACCGACCGACCGACCGACCGACCGACCGACCGACCGACCGACCGACGACCGACCGACCGACCGACCGACCGACCGACCGACCGACCGACCGACCGACCGACCGACCGACCGACCGACCGACCGACCGACCGACCGACCGACCGACCGACCGACCGACCGACCGACCGACCGACCGACCGACCGACCGACCGACCGACCGACCGACCGACCGACCGACCGACCGACCGACCGACCGACCGACCGACCGACCGACCGACCGACCGACCGACCGACCGACCGACCGACCGACCGACCGACCGACCGACCGACCGACCGACCGACCGACCGACCGACCGACCGACCGACCGACCGACCGACCGACCGACCAATCATACCTTGCTCAATCTTTTTCATCGTGTTTTCCAACTTAATAACATATTCTTGTTGTTGTTCCATTGAGTCATTGAACTGTTGCTGAAGTTGATCCAATGACTCTTGATAGTTCTTACGTTGTTGTTCCATTGAGTCTTTGAATTATTGGTGCAGTTGTTCAATTGAGTCTTGATGTTGTTTCTCCTGTTCCTTTATTGAGTATACATACTGTTTATGCTGCCGTTCCACGGTGTTCTACAGGCGAGACACAATCGCCTTCAAAGCACCGACGTCGTTGTCATTGTCGTTAGCAAAACACAAGTTCTTGGTACATTGTGACACGGTTAGTGTTAAATGTACGACGTACACAATAACACACACTTTCAGCAGACGTGTTGCTTGTGAACACATGACGCTGCGTATATGGCTCCAGTTATGAACACCGCAGGTGTTCACTCATTTGTCGTAGTCTCGGAGAGTAACTGGGCTGCGTCACGACCAGTCAAGCTAATAAGTGCGTCCGGGGTCGTGACAACAGAACGACTAGCTTGACAGCGTTTACAGTTACACCCTACTTAAGAAATGTGTCAATGTCATTACTCTCAGATGGAATGTGACACCAGCAAGACAATATGGGCAAACGCATGCAGCGTACCGATTGGAAACACATTAGGACAGACGGGGTCTATGCAACAATAACTGGACGTTTCAAAACGTTTATCGTTTCACCAAAAAAGGACAATAAGAATATGTTAACATGTCATGGTACAATATTTAATCAACACGGGATAAATAAGAGCAGACGGTGCTTTTCTTCGGATCACAGAATATTCACATAGTTGCTGCTGTTGCGATTTAATATTTGTATTGAGTATATTGTATTGTGTACCCGTTCGATGGCAACGGTGAGACGGGTAATGACAGGGTTAGCATTTACATGGTTTGGACAAACATTTGTAATGCGATTACATAATGTATTCGTGATTTGATCGGAATCCTTAATTAAATCATTATTTTATTTAAAATATGTAGAAATGTCTGGTTTAGCATTGCATTTCACATTCAATATTCACGTTTTTAGAGTCGTTGCTTCGAATGGCAATCACATTATATAGAACAGTTAATTGTAACTTATAAATGGTAAAGACGACGAGGGCTAATACATCATATGATTTCTGATTTTTTTTGTAATTCAGGCAATTATCTAAAACCCACTAGGACGGGATTAGTTTCTGATGCTGACCATAACCTGTTCTGCTTTCTTCTTTCAACAGTCTCTCGTAAAAAGTGGTGCTTCTTTAGTTTAACATGAACTTGTGTGAACGACTGTAGGCTCTCGTGTTTCAGTACTGGAGTATTGTGGTCACAGTTGGCTAAGCAACCAACACATTCTGGCGTCGTATTTGAACAATGTCGACCTGCAACTGACTGACTCGAGGCATCGTAGCGAGGCTGCGTTAGCAAAAGGCTATCCATGAGTACGTTTGTCACATCCAACAGTCTATAAGTGTTTGCATGCCAGTGCAACAGGACGACGACACCACTACTTTGATGTTCGTGACACTGTCAAAATGGTGAACCTTATTTCCTGTTGTCCTTCACCTGAGTACAGTACTCCAGTACAATGTGCTTAAAGGCTGCATGTCTACTGGCAGTGACGGTTATCGGACAACAGCTCACGGAAGTCACAAGTGTTATGCTGTCGGTGAAAGAAGACGTATTGAAACATGAATTGTTGAAACATTATTGTTACATTGTGTGCATGCCTGATGGCGTGTGTGCGTGCAAGTGTGTTTATGTGTGTGTGTGTGTGTGTGTGTGTGTGTGTGTGTGTGTGTGTGTGTGTGTGTGTGTGTGTGTGTGTGTGTGTGTGTGTGTGTGTGTGTGTGTGTGTGTGTGTGTGTGTGAGTGTGTGTGCGTTTGTGTGTGTGTTTGTGTTTGTGTGTGTGTGTTTGTATGTTTGTGTGTGTGTGTTTGTGTGTTTGTGTGTGTGTGTGTGTGCGTGTGTGTGTGCCGTGTGTTTTGGAAGAAATAATGTTGGAGCCTGATCGCAATCCCAGGAGGCGACATCAGTTATAATCAGATTGTTGATAACTGTGATTGTATCAGCGACACGCTCAACTCAAACACGGTTCTTCTCTGCGAAGTACAGTACACCGACAACTCTCTGGCCAGGTCTTATATGCTACGCTAGTCCAATGTAGGAGTGAACCTGCCGTGCCTTGTTCATGTTGATCGTTCATGTGGTGTACTTAATATGCCGACAATGTTAATTAACTGATACAGGCTTCCTCTAAAATGAAACGTTCTTAGGAAGCAAACGACAACTTTGACTCTCATGATTGTATGTGATAAATTTGAGCGAGTCATTGCTAGCTACTTTCATCTTATGCCAGTTTACTTTATCATCGAACCTCAGAACTATCGGGTCGTCTGTCTGCGCAGGACTGCGCTGATCTGCTGAAAGAAGGTCACACGACAAACGGTGTTTACGACATCTACCTCACCCAGGCGAGGTAGGACGGGCAAGCCTACTGCGACATGACAACTGACGGCGGCGGGTGGCTGGTATGTAGGCCTATATTTCTAGACGAACTCGCTTAGTCCACTAAACTAAATGTACTGCCTTGTCGTAAGCAGACTGTTTTAGCCACAACACCGACACAATAGTTTGCCGGAAGCTCCCAAAGGTTCACACAGCACTGCGGTTAAATTATAAATAGAGCACAACTATGGCAACTCTTACTTGGAAAGATCGGGGGGAACACGTCGATTAATTCGTGTGTATTAACAAGACGGTGCATCGTGGTGGGACCGGACTAACAGTTTATAACTTTTCTCAGTATGTGTGTACCCAGGCGGATGCACAAGCACAAACGCGCACACGCACTGACGCACACACACTCATAGTTCTTCTGCTGCAGGTAATTAATCTATATAATTTATATAAACCTGCTCACCTCGATTCACAAAATATTGTGTGTACGTGTTTCCACGTTATCACTAAATTTTGACCTTTCCCTACAAACTGTCACTATTGTGAATATGAATGTATTTTTTTATAACAAAACAATCGTATGTTATCTAGTAGCATAACAACGTATTGTGCATGCACGCACACACGCTCTCACCCACGCACGCACGCACGCACGCACGCACGCACTCACTCACTCACGCACATATTCTGAGTAAACCACTGGAGTAATTTTCTTGATTTTAGTTGCGCGTGGTTAGTTTTTATTATTTATTTTAGGTGCATAGCACCAAAACTATGACTTTTGTTTAGTTTAATCTAGATCCTTTCGTTTTGAAACATGTGTTGTTTTTGTTATTTATTGCTAGTCGTATCTTTTCAGGAAATGACTATCTACACAGTCTATCATCTCAAAAGAAATACACCTTAAGAATCGACATGGAAGACTTCGAGGGCGAAACCAGATATGCCGTTTACTCGAGATTTGCGGTTGCATCCGAAGTCAACAATTACACGCTGTCTCTCGGCGCGTACAGCGGAACGGCAGGTGATTGACCACGCAATACTAAGATATAGTTGTATATGAAATAACGACTTTCATCTAATTATAATGTTTCGATTACCGTCAGTAACCTTCACCAGGAAGGGAATGATGAAGTCGACTAGTTCTTCTTCTGCTCGCCAGGTGGCTTTGCAAGCAATAACAATGGGAAGTCGAGAGCCATCTGTAATAACCAATCTCGTTATGGATTGGCTGGAACAGCAGGCCATTCTCACAGCGACAGTAACATGCAAACCGAAACTATGGAAGGGATATTTTGATGACATGATGGAAGTAGTGAAAAGGGATGTGAGCAAGAACTGACATATCATAGCGTCGACACTACATATAGTAAAACTTTCACATACGAAGAAGAAAGCAATAAGTCCTTGCCTTTACTGGACACACTTGTGGTACGAAATAAACGGTGAAACTCCTAGTGTATTGAAAGAAGACTCACACTGACCAGTATCTGAAATTCTCACCATCCGCTACATCAGAAACTGGGTGTCATCAAAACGTTATTGGATAGATGCAAAGACATCGGATCAGAACCGGAGGACAGAATGAAACAGGAGAAACACATCTCCAAGGCACTAAAAAGATGTGAGTACCCAAGAAGGACCATACAGAAGATGAAAGAACAGCAAAGTCAGTAGTTAACGGCAAAAGAAAGGAAGTGTAAGAACTCCAAAGGCCCATATGCAAGTGGACAAGGAAGCCATTGGCTTATCGAGAGTCCGACAATATTCATCAATGTATAACCCACCCTCCTGAGATATGTATCAACCTTGTTTTTAAACATACACTTGTCAACGTCAGTGCTGTAAAATAGAAGCTGTAAACAAAAGCCACCAAAAGCCATTTGCAAAGAATTTATCGCTCACATTTTGAAAATGTATTTGATTGTGAAAAACTGGACTTCCATGTAAAACTGGAGTCAAGACAATACGCTACCGTAGGTGCAGTTAGGTCAGTTTGGCTGTGCATGATGGATATGTTTTGCTTTATGTCTTATCAGCGGTCTAACCTTGTCGTTAATAAGAAGCGTTTCTATGAGTGTGTATGTAATATATTTTTAATTTAAAAAAAAATTTCTGTTTCCATCATAAAAAAGGAGAGAAATCGCACTAACGAACTCAAACGAATCTTAGTGAAGCTGACACGTTACCCAGATCCTTTGTAAGAGATGTAGCTACATATCTGTAGATCTGGCGAAACAGGGAGAACATTTGGAAAAAGACTCGAGTAGCAGAAGAAAGATGTTGAGACCATCACAACCAGACGGTTTCATCATCATCATAATCATCAATCCCTTAACCCGGAGTGTCGTTGGGCAACACCGATGACCTCGCAACCAACTGTCATCATATCTGCCTGTCGTCTGTCTCTGAGAAGTCCAGGCTTGTCGAATCTCTGGTGTTGTCCTCCCACCTCTTCCTCTGTCTTCCTCTTCTTCTTGTTCCCCTAACGGTGCCTTGCAAGATGGTCTTTGTCAGGCCGGATGTTCTTGAGACGTGCCCATACCATTTCAGCTTCCGTCTCTTTACCGCGGTCAGGAGATCTTCATAGGGCCCGATGGCTTGTTCGATAATTTTGTGGACCTCTTCGTTGGTTACATGGTCCGTGTATGAGATGCAAAGGATCTTTCGATATCACCCTATTTCCATGGTTTGTACTCTTCTTTGCAGTTCCGCTGTAAGTGTCCATGTCTCGCATGCGTATAGAAATATTGACATAGCAAGTGATCGCATCAGTCTGATTTAAGATCGAAGGGTGATGTTTTTATTTTTTCATATTGGTTTCAGTCTTGTCAGCGTTGATGTTGTCTGGGCATTCCTTGAAATGATCTCAGATTTGGATCCGTCGTCTGTGATAACTGAACCCAGGTACTTGAAGTTTGACACTGTTTCTAATCGTTGTCCCTCACGTTGATGTTCTTGTTAATGTCGTTGATGTTGTTGATCATTAGCTTGGTTTTCTCAGCACTAATTTCCATTCCGTAGGACGTAGATGTTTTGTCGAAGCGGCTCACTAAGTTGACTAACGCCTGTATATCCCCTGCTAAGCAATCGATACAATCTGCAACACGTAATTTTTATACTGTCCTTCCTCCGATGCTGACTCTTCCTACGTGATCTTCAAGGGCGTCATACGGTTTACCATTGAACAAAGGATAGAGCCAGCGACAATAAAACACACGTCTGCAATCACCGACCACGCAGACAGAAACACATGAATCATCTACTCGGATGGAGCAAAGGTGACAGACAGAGAAAGCAACAGAAACACGATGTGGATTAAAAACGCCATATGGATAAGAAAGAAGGCTCCAATCATGAATTGAGGCGAGGGGGATACAGACCCACAGACGGCCTGCTTGTCATGCCAACTGGCGAGCAGAAGAAGAACTACTCGTCCCAGAGTTCAGTGCCTGAAGGCGGTAGTCGAAACGTTGAATAAACAAATCTCAATAGTCGTGATTAGAAGAAAATCGTTTCTTAATTATTCTCTACTAAATTGATGAATATTTTCACGAATAATTGTATATGATATTACCTGGGTCCGAGAAAAAATTCATGAGTACGAGTACATTGCTGATGGTTGAGAACGAGTACATTACTAAAAGTTGAGTACGAGTACATTTACATGAGTACGAGTTCGAGTTCATATTGTATGATATAGTAAATTATTAGTAATAGCATATTTAAAAAATAACACTTTTAATTAATTAACTTATATAGTTCAGGAATAATTGAATATGCAAAGGTAGTTGAACAGACTTTTGTTTACGAGAAAACAGTAAACAAATCTGTATTTCATAATTACATAGTAATCGGTGTAAAGTAAAACTTAGAAAGTCAAGACAAAGCATTTAAAAAAATATGTATTTTATTTATTTTATTTCCCGTAGTAGTAACATCAGCTGTTCGAATGTAGCGTATTTAAGGGAACATCGCTCGCATTTACACTCACGCAAACCAATCATTACCTAACGTTACCCTCTCAGAAAAACGTCAAATATTTCAGTAATGATCCCAAATGAGTTGGTAATTGCTAATACTATTCAGTGTTAAGCAAGTTATAAAATAAAGTAATTAGCAGGAGATCTGAGTCATCAAAGGATTTCTCACCTGAAACCTCAAGGACTGTTTTTCTTTGTTTAGTATATATACTCTCTCAGGCCCTAGATGTAGTTTTGCTAGCACCTGAATGTTAACTGCTGTTAATTGCACTTATCATCTGACCACCTTCTGGTTTGTAGACTATGTAGAGAGCCATAATATGCTCACTACAACACACGTTAACAAGAACACGTTGTACAAAATCAGACGATATAGATGTAGGTTTACTCTTCATAGTACACAATATAAGGTTTATTAAGCAATACTATGAAACAGTACACTAGGTGAATAATCTAATAATAATAAATTATTTATTATAATAAAACATATAACGATTAGAAAAGTACTTTATTTATTGGTCTCACCCCAGATTTATATATGTAATCAATGTAGTTAATATACTAATGAAAAGCTTTGACCAAACTGGAACAAACGGGTTGCGTGCTAATTTTAATAAAGACAACTGGTGCTGTGTTACTTGAGTCACCATAGAAATATACTCAGGTAATTATATATATATATATATATATACATTTCTATCTCTTTTTTTCACCTTGCACTCGCACTCCCTCTCAAACACTGTTTTCTTTATTTATCTATCTCTTTCCGTCTCTCTTTCCGCTTCTCTCTTTCTCCCTCTTCTTTCGCCTCCCCTCTCTCTATCCCACTCTCCCTTTCTCTCACTTTTTGTCTCACTCTTTTTCAGTCTCCCCTCGCTCCTTCTCATCCCTATTATTATTAATTACTCGGCCATAAAATGCTAAAATGCCTGTGTTGCTCATACAAGGGACAGTGTTAAAATTAGCTGAGTATATTTCTATGTTGACTCAAGTCTCCCCTCGCTCCTTCTCATCCCTATTATTATTAATTACTCGGCCATAAAATGCTAAAATGCCTGTGTTGCTCATACAAGGGACAGTGTTAAAATTAGCTGAGTACATTTCTATGTTGACTCAAGTAACACAGCACCAGTTGTCTCTACTCAAATTACTCTATATAAACAGAAGGAGAGAGAGAGAGAGAGAGAGAGAACATAATAAGGGACAGGGTTGTGAGAATGCCTATTTTACATTTATTTTTGTCGCCGTAAGATGTTGTTCCCTTCCCCCTACTTGGTTGTCACTTCCATGGATGGACGCAATATCTAAAAATGTATTTCAAATGCTTACAAGTACAGTAATACAAGTACAGTAATACAAGTACAGTATTACATGTACAGTATTACAAGTACATTATTACATTTTCCTAAGAGTTTTGCAAATAGTTGTTATTGATGTAGGTATGTGTGTACGTACACACACACGTACGCTATGGTCGCTCACAAAGTGCTTATTTTTGTCTTTTCTGTGTATATATCTTATACTTATTGCGACAGTGAGATATTGTTTATGTTGCAGGAGAATCGTTCGCGGGTCATGCCAACCATTCTCCATTTTCAACGAAGGACCGTGATTCCACTGGGCATTGTGTGCAACAGTTCAAAGGAGGCTGGTGGTACAAGGGTTGTCATGGTGCCAACTTGAACGGCCTGTACCTGCGAGGCTCACACACGTCGTACGCCGACGGCATCGAGTGGTGGGGCTTTCATGGGGGCCATTACTCGCTAAAGAAAGTTGAGATGAAACTGAGACCATAGCAGAGGTTTGTGCCCCTTTCTGTTTCGCAAATTGTGTTCTTCTGCACCCTTGCACGGAATGTCACACAGAGAGCAATGTTGTGAAGAATATATAATTGTAATAGTTCTGCCACTGATATAATATCAAATAGTACATGGTAGGTCAACTAATTGTAAGAAATGGTGACTCTAATATCTTTTCTCTGGAGAACCAAACAAAGGGGTTCATGGGACAGTCCTCACTAAATAGGCCACTGGGTCTTTGTATTTCATCACACCAACGAGGACTGGTGCTTTGTGCAAGAACACATATGCATTCCTTTGCTTTTCTGACACTGGTTTACCTTTACCCTCTATCCCTCTCTCCCTCTCTCTCTCCCTCTCTCTCTCTCCCCGTCTCTCTCTCTCTCTCTCTCTCTCTCTCTCTCTCACTCACTCATTCACTGTCTCTCTCTCTCTCTCTCTCTCTCTCTCTCTCTCTCTCTCTCTCTCTCTCTCTCTCTCTCTCTCTTTCTCTCAATAAAGCATCTTTTCCGGGAAACTCCTGCATTTAATTAAATGTGTTGATGTAGCTTATGCATTCGTCCGTACAAGCATCCCGTTTATTCGTTCACAGTAACAATATGTAGGGGACTTTAGTACTCGTTTAATGTCAGTATAACTAATATTAGAGCGTTAAACTATTTCAAATAATTTTATTGGAGACGGTTACTGCGAACACAACAAGGAAGCCACATATGCCCCAACATATATGCCTCAACATGTTCCGACGTCTGTGTTTAGATTAGATGTACTGATCGCAGGTAACGGTTATTACAGTAATATAATTATATACTAGATTATACATGTTTGATGTTGTTATGTTTTCTTGTGCCATTTGTTTAACAGATGAATAAATATCTAGCTACTTCAAACGTTGTAGAAAATGGATTTGCTGATGAATTTTAACAATTGTGCTACAAGCTGATTTGTTTTCCTCGGCTAGGATCGAGTGTGATCAATTCATGACAACACTACACTTTGGCGGAATTCCATCCACTCCAGATTATTCATTATCTCCATTGCCTTTATTTTCTTAGCAAACCGTTATGGAGTTACAATTAACTGTCCTAAATATAGCGATATAGCTTCCTGAGATGTTAGCGTATGGAACTGCAATGAACTAATATTCTCTCTGGTAAATACTGATTTGATGTATCTTGTACGCTATTTTTCTAATAATTAACATATAGCCCATCAAAGCATATACACCATTGGAAAACAACATAAAAACATATTTAGTTACAGAGACACACGAATCCTTACGTTGTACACATATGCATACGGTTTCATCCCATGGTGATAGTCTTTGTTTTCCGTAAGACGCCAGGTGAAGCGAGACTTGAATTGTTGCGGATTAATATAAAGAATAACTTATTATTCATATAAAGGACAAACAAATGTTAATTGAATCCATTATCGGATTACACAACAAAGAAAACGAGTATATTACAAGGGCTATTCCAAACCATGGACGTGTTTGGCCTATCAAAAGAAACATACACTACTATAGCACTGAATTACCCGGTTCCTATACTCAGGACACCCGGTAACCAACAATCACTACATCAACAATACATCAACAATACATCAACACAATATTGTCCATCGAGTTATCGGTGTATATGCAATGCGACAGTCTCTGGAGTTGAGGCCCATGCACCTGTTCCGCCAGACGATGGACGGTGTACCTCCTCGGCTGTTATGAGACGCTGTTTCCCTGTTCAGCTACGCGCCACAATTCTGCTCAGTATCCCGACACTCCTGTGATAACTTTGTCTTACATTGCTAAATGATTATTACCGATCATTCAGTTGACCGTCTCAAAGGGGTTTCACCATCTTTCTCATAGGCTTCCCTGTTACCATTTGCATATAACTTTACTATATAACACCGCAGAGCATATACCTGCCGACCTTATTCTAACTATCCTAATGGTAGATCCCATAGGAGAATTTTGCAACAATGCTTTGACAGCGCACACCTGACCAACATAAATACATAGTCGCATATTACATAAGACACGTCGACCGTGTTTCACCTGGCAAGTGGGCTAACGACATAACACATTCTTGGTCAACTCTGCGATTTATTCAAAGTCGGCAATGCAGTAGGACATGATGAGATTCACTGTCGATAGTTTTGACAACATATAGGGCATGTTTACAAACAAGCAAAGTTCGCTTTGTTGTAACGCAATCTTCTGCCCTTCGTGGTCTATCGGTTACAGGTCTGCATCGGTGGCCACTCAAACGTATAGATTATGGTGAACGAAATATTGTTTTGTGCAATAAATATGGTGTCAGCGCATATGACCCGACTGGACTCGCTTTTCTTGTATGTAAATGTTTCTGTCTTTTTTAATGGACACAATCGCGGTGATCTCGATTGCGGCACAAGCGCTTCCGTTCTTCTCATTGTTCGTCGATAGCAACAGCATTTACGAAGTGATTTGTGGAAATAACTGACTTTTATATGGCCTTTGTTCGCAAACTTTGAACAGAAACATGTATGGGCACATCCGGTGTGTAACCTAGCGAATTGCCAGCGCGTTTCTCAATTCAGTTCATTCAACTTAAGCCATTAATAATCAAAATAGGATTAGCATTGTTATGATATCCTTAGGATCTAGTTTTTTGTAGCGTAATTACAATAAAGGTTAGTCTGTGATTCGTCCGTAAACCTACATGACGGTGTTAGCGTGTATGCGTGCTTGCCAATGATGTAATCTGGCTCTAGTTTACGTGCAATAATTTCATGGCGGCAGCGGTGCTGTGCCTGTGACTAACCCAGCAGTTGGTAATTTAACGGGTTGAATAACTTACACGTATATATATATATATATATATATATATATATATATATATATATATATATATATATATATATATATATATATATATATATATATATATATATGCGTGCGTGCGTGCGTGCGTGCGTGCGTGCGTGCGTCTGTGTGTGTGTGTGTGTGTGTGTGTGTGTGTGTGTGTGTGTGTGTGTGTGTGTGTGTGTGTGTGTGTGTGTGTGTGTGTGTGTGTGTGTGTGTGTGTGTGTGTGTGTGTGTGTGTGTGTGTGTGTGTGTGTGTGTGTGTGTGTGTGTGTGTGTTGTAAACTTTCGATTTCGATTTTCAAAATGGCGTAGATTACTTCACGCATATAGCCGTACGCTGAAATGAAAACAGTGCGCAGTAATACATGGCAAGAGAAGAAGTCTAAAACTTCGATGAAAAACGACAAATATTCTCGCTGCGTCATTTACGAGACCGACAACTACGGTAACCAATGTCTCTATTAGTGCCGTCGAAGGCGCAACGATGTCTAAATAACCTACTATGGACTGGTCTGCCCAAAAGCAGGTAATACTGTCAGGGATTTTACCTGTAGTGGGCAGGAGGGGTCACAAATATCGAAATTGTCGGGGGATGGCAATTAACATTTTAGTCCAGAAGCTATGTAGGGAAGAGGAAGTTGGATTTGTGGATTTATGGGGACAATTTGTTGGGAGGGCTGATATGTACATGAAGGATGGGCTTCATTTAAGTGGAAACGGGCGGCAGTATTCGCGGACAAACTTTCAGCAGCAGTAGATAGTGACTTGGGTACAATGACAAATATTTTTGGAAGTAAACATTCTTTAAACTAGAAGTGCAGGGGGGTTACCTAGAGGTGTCTCAAGCAGAACAAGAAGCCACTAGCACAGATAAACCAATAATAAAATGTTTGGAGAACATCTTCAAACAGGTTATAAATGCGGGTGTTTAAATGCAAGGAGCATAGTAAATAAGAAAAACGAATTAAACATTATGGTAGAAGATACTGACCCTCACATAATTGGTATAACTGAATCATGGGCCAACATAGATATAACAGATGCTGAATTAGGACTGACAGGATATGTAATGTTTATGAAAGATCGAGTAGGAAGAAGGGGCAGGGGAGTTATTTTATATGTTAAAGAATCCATTTAGGCTTATGAAATAAAACTAGAAAGGGAAGCAGATTGCGATGAAGCTGTTTGGTGCAAAATTGTTTCAGGAAATTCAAAATTAACTATTGGATTAGTTTACCGAAGTCCAGACATAAACGAAGAGGACAACACAAAAATAAAAAACGCTATAAAGGAAGTTAGTAAAGGGGAATGTATCATAATGGGAGATTTTAACCATGGACACATACAATGGAATTCTCTAGAGAGCACAGGGATTGAGGACCAACAATTTCTGTTTTTAATCCAGGATAGATTTCGTATTCAGCACGTACTAGAACCAACCAGGGGAGAAAATGTATTAGATATAGTTTTGTCATCACAAAAAGAACTAGTGGACAATGTAAAAATATTTGAACCATTGGGTAATAGTGACCATAATCAAATACATTTTGACATCAATGTAAAATCAGAAAGTAAAAATAAGAAAACGTACAAGAGAAACATCCACAAAGGTAACTACAAAGATATGAGAAAATACTTAGCAAAGCTAGATTGGAATAACATGCTGATGAATAAGACCGCAATTGAATGTTTGAATATTCTAAAATATGAAATTGAGAGTATCATCGGTAAATTTGTTCCCTTCCAAAAACAAGGAAAACGGTGTAGAAAGAAACACTTGTCAAAAGAGACTATTAGAAAAATAATGCTAAAACAAACTATGTGGAGGGTTTATAGGCGTACCAGAAAGGAAGAAGACTATGCAGAATACAAAGAGGCACTTCATGCAGCTACAACTAAAATCAGACAATCTAAAGGAAGCTATGAGCAAAAACTAGCATGTAACATAAAAAAATGACAGCAAGAGTTTTTTATGCATATGTCAGGAGTAAACAAAACGAACAAGACAAGGTTGGACCTCTAGAAGACAGTGCTGGAAATATAATATCACAGGGGTTTTTAATGGCGGAAGACCTAAATGGTTACTTCAGTTCAGTGTTTACCAAAGAAGATATTAGTTCATTACCAGTTGCTGATGCTAAATTTCAGGGGGCTAAATCTGACTATTTTGTTCAATTAATTGTAACTCCAGAATTGGTAGCTAAGAAAATAAAGGCAATGAAGGATAACAAATCACCGGGAGTGGATGGGATTCCTCCAAAATTACTAATGGAAACAGTAGAACAAATCAGTATACCACTTGCAAGAGTATTCAACTTTTCATTAAAAGAGGGAGTTGTTCCGTTTGAATGGAAAGAAGCAAACATCATACCATTATTTAAAAAGGGTTCGAGAAATAAGTCAGATAATTACAGACCAGTGAGTTTAACGTCAGTGATTTGTAAATTATTAGAAAGGTTAATTAAAGACCATATGGTGGACTTCCTCGTTAAGCATAAATTATTAAATTCATCTCAACATGGATTCCTTAAAGCGAGGTCATGCTTAACAAATATGTTATGTTTTTTGGAAGAAATCGCTAAGTGGATAGACGTGGGATCGCCAGTAGATATTATCTACTTAGATTTTCAGAAAGCTTTTGACAAAGTGCCACATCAAAGATTACTACTTAAATTAAAAGCCCATGGTATCGGGGATAGCATAACTGACTGGATAGAACAATGACTGACTGACAGAAGACAACGAGTTGTAGTAGATGGAGAAGTTTCAAATTGGAAATCGGTTTTGAGTGGGGTACCTCAAGGATCAGTATTAGGACCTACAGTATTCTTAATTTATATCAGTGACTTGGACGACAGTATAACAAGTAACGTACTGAAATTTGCGGATGACACAAAACTGTTTAGAAAGGTTAATACTGATGGTAATAAACAACATTTACAAAACGATCTAGACAGATTAGTAAAATGGTCTGAGAAATGGCAGATGTTGTTAAATTTTGGGAAATGTAAATGCCTACATACAGGACATGAGAACTTGAATGTAAACTATAAAATGGGAGATACTGCTCTGGGTACTACTGTAAAAGAAAAGGACTTAGGAGTTACAATAAGCGCTGATATGAAAGTTTCAGAGCAGTGTGGTATTGCAGCTTCTAAGGGTAATAAATGTCTTGGATTGATTAGAAGAAACATAACATACAAGGGAAAAAAGTGAATTATACCTCTATATAAAGCAATAGTTATACCTCATTTAGAATACTGTATACAATCATGGAGACCATATCGTAAGAAGGATATAGATACGCTTGAACGCATACAAAGGAGAGCAACTAAAATGATTCCAGAACTTAGAGACCTTAGTTATGAAGAACGCCTGAAAGAATGTGGTTTAACAACTCTAGAGACAAGGAGGTTAAGAGGAGATCAGATTTAAGTTTTAAGATATTGAATGGGTATGAAAATATTGATAGAAATATGTTTTTCTCACTCAAGAAGGATAGCAGAACTAGAGGACATGAGGTAAAATTAGTAAAGGATCAATGTAGATTGGACATCAGGAAGCACTCTTTCTCACAGAGGACAATAAATGAATGGAACAAATTGTCTGCAGATTGTGTAACTGCTAGCAGCGTGAATATGTTTAAAAACAAGGTTGACACCTATCTCAGGAGGGCGGGTTATAAGTAGATGAACATTGTTGGACTCTCGATAAGCCAATGGCTTCCTTGTCCACTTGCCATCTGGGCCTTTGGCTTGGATGGCAAATCTTGTTAAATCTTGTTAAACATTTCAGTCGTTTAAACAGCGCATGAACCATATTTGTGACGACGAGGGTGTCATGGATTAAAGAAAACGAGCCGTTAACATTTAGATCGCTGTAGGAAGTGAGGGGTTAAAACGGATCTACACATCAACTCTTGAGGAGAATAGAAAGAAAGATCCAGTAAAGTTGTATACATTATTTAAAGACCAACTTGATGTACATCTATACTTCCGAATTCTTCGGATGGAGCTGATGAGATATAAACAGCGCGAAAATGAGAAAACAGACAATTTTGTTACCAAGGGCAGCTTATGCGATTTCGGCGAGGGAGAGCTAGATGAAAGAATTATCGAACTGATAATTGCTAGCACACCAAATGAAGCTGTACAAAAACATATGCTAGACCAAGACACACGGTAACCGATTAATGAAATTCTTAAACAAGCTCGAAAGCATGAGGTAATAACTCCGGGCAAACATACGCTGCAGAGCTTGGGAAAAACACCTACATTTATTCATCAAGTGGAACATATATATCGAACTGTGCACTTTCACATCCACAGATACAGTGTCCAGCTTGCAAGGGTAAATGTAAATATTGCCACATCATTGGACACCTGGCCAAGTGCTGCAAAAAAAATAAAGGTGCTGTGTTACTTGAGTCACCATAGAAATATACTCAGCCAATTTTATATATATATATACATTTCTATCTCTTTTTTCACCTTGCACTCGCTCCTTCTCAAACAATGTTTTCTTTATTTATCTATCTCTTTCCGTCTCACTTTCCGCTTCTCTGTTTCTCCCTCTCCTTTCGCCTCCCCTCTCTCTATCCCACTCTCCCTTTCTCTCACTTTTTGTCTCACTCTTTTTCAGTCTCCCCTCGCTCCTTCTCATCCCTATTATTATTAATTACTCGGCCATAAAATGCTAAAATGCCTGTGTTGCTCATACAAGGGACAGTGTTAAAAATAGCTGAGTATATTGCTATGTTGACTCAAGTCTCCCCTCGCTCCTTCTCATCCCTATTATTATTAATTACTTTGCCATAAAATGCTAAAATGCCTGTGTTGCTCATACAAGGGACAGTGTTAAAATTAGCTGAGTATATTTCTATGTTGACTCAAGTCTCCCCTCGCTCCTTCTCATCCCTATTATTATTAATTACTTTGCCATAAAATGCTAAAATGTCTGTGTTGCTCATACAAGGGACAGTGTTAAAATTAGCTGAGTATATTTCTATGTTGACTCAAGTAACACAGCACCAGTTGTCTTTACTAAAATTACTCTATATAAATAGAGAGAGAGAAGGAGTTAGATATATATATATATATATATATATATATATATATATATATATTTAAGGATATACAAATATATATATATATATATATATATATATATATATATATATATATATATATATATATATATATATATATATATATATATATATATTTATATCTTTCTTTCTCTGTTCTTCTCTATTTCTTTCTATATATTTATGTCGGTGTTGTTTTCTCTCTGACCCATTATTTCTATCTCTATAAGTGTCGTTTTCTTTTGTATTGCTTTTTATCTTTCTCTGTCACTTCTTCTCTTTCTAGCGGAACATCCCTATTTTACATTTATTTTTGTCGCCATAAGATGTTATTCCCTTCCCCCTACTTGGTTGTCACTTCCATGGATGGACGCAATATCTAAAAATGTATTCCAAATGCTTACAAGTACAGTAATACAAGTGCAGTATTACAAGTACAGTATTACATGTACAGTATTACAAGTACAGTATTACATTTTTCTAAGAGGTTTGCAAATAGGTGTTATTGATGTAGGTATGTGTGTACGTACACACGTACGCTAACGGCAGAAAGACAGAAGTCAGAAGAGAGCGGGCATGCCAAGAAGTCAAAGGAGACCGAGAAGTATAAAGCAGACACAGAAGTCGAGGCAGACAGGACAGGCAGACATCAAAACTGTAATGTGCGGTTCACACTGAAAACGAAGGCGATGATTATGAGTCATTTAACGAAATCACAGTGTCGACAAAGAATGTGGACTCTATGCTAGAGGAAGTATACAAGAATATTAAAATGGTATGTCTTGACATGATGGGTGTCCATGATTTGAAACTTAAAGTAGACACAGGCACTTCGGACAACACCAAACCGACACGGATAGCAAGGGACATGTATGGAAATCAATGGCAATCCAAAGCAGAACCAGCAAAACGCACAAAGCTGAAGGCCTGTAACGGAAGCGAGATGAAATGTTTTGGTACACTGAAAAGCCTGTGTCAATACAAGGATTCGGAATGGCGCAAGTACAAGTTGTATATTGTTGAACTCCCTGGACCAGCAATATTAGAATTGAGAGCATGTGAACAGATAAGAATTATGAAGAAAGATTCAAACGAATCTTGCAAAGATCTACAAAAGGTGACCATCAACCTCATTGGAGACCTCAAGAAGACGTTTCCAGACATATTTGATTGCATTGGAAGTTTTCACCCAAAGAAGTCTACTGAAATTCCACTAGACGTAACTGTGGATAACATCTTGACTGATGATAATGTGCGTGTGTGTGAGTGCGTGTTTGTATGTGTGTAACAACAATTAATAGAATCGCGGATAGAATCAGCCATTTATTATTAATACCGAAAATCTTATTTTTCATTCAAATTAAAAGGTGTGTTAATGGTAATGACTTAATTGTGTGGTGATCGCTAACGTCGCCAGACGTGACACATGAAGAAGAAATAACATAATACTCTCGCTAATTATGATATCCAAGGAAGTAATATTTATATAGTTAGGGTAATTATTATCTAGATAATAATGACCGTGTGGTAGGTATCATGTGGGGGTACTTATTAGATGTGACACCGGCGCATTTCAGTCCAGCATGTCACTCCTTAAACAACATTTTCATTGAACTTAAGAATTTTATTTCTGTCCTCAAATTACCTTATTAAAACCAACTTTTAATTCAAAGTGTTAGATTTTGTAGTATTAGCCGTTTTTTTATAACTTTCATAATGTCATCACAATGGCAATCACAGCCAATACAATTTTAAATTGGTTGGATCATTTAATTCAATATAAAGGCCTTGACTTTCTAACAATTATGTGAGTGACATTGAAAATACAAGATAAAAAAGTGCTTACTCTCCTAATTATTTAAGACCAAATCTACTAACTGCGGGTGCATTTCCCTCATAGTGTTACAAGTATTATGGGAGTACACGTCTACTAGCCATGGATACCCTTGGGAAATATCTATACCGGAACCTGCCACTTGCCAGATTTTATTTTAGGAGTGATCGTTAATGAGTTCCGCTTTATCAGACAAGTTTTGGGAATATTGGGAATACATTTTTGGGCTGCTGTTACTGAAGCGTTCTGCTTCGTCAGACACGTTTTGGGGATAGCTTCATTGGAACAATATTTTGGGAACGCCGATACTGAGATTTGAGAGTTCTGCTTAGTCAGATGTTTGAATTGTGAGGCGGCCAGACACATTTATGGGGCCGTTGAGACTTAAGAGTTTCGCTTCGTCAGACACAATATTTTCATCAGACATTTTTGTGCCACTAAAATTTAAGAGTTCCGCTTTATCGGGTGCATTTTGGGGAGCCGTTGAGGCAGCGGGACTGAAGAGTTACATTTCGTCAGACAATTTTGTTCTTGAGGCATTGACACTGAATAGTTCCACAGCTCAGCCTTCCACCGGGCCTAAATCAAAAGCAGGATATTTAAGTGCAACGCTTAAAAGAACGTACGCGAAAGGCTTGACGGACATGCACTGAACGTTGTGAATGCAGCTACCCGAAATAAAATGAGACAGCTACACCGCATTGTCAAGTAAATCACTGGCAACACAAAGGAAAATCCGGAGCGACAAACCTTAAATATGGATCACCATTATCGAAAGGAAGCAAGAAGGGCAGAACCATTTAAAGACGTTCTCAGTATATATGCACCTAACATACAAGCTCAGACAGACAACCCATAGACCTTTCTTCCAAAAGATGCAGAGGTTATCACGGACGAAGTGGTGAAGGTCATTGCCTTAAAAATAATAAGACATCTCGCATGGACAGAATCACAGCTGACATGATCAAAAAGACGGTGAAAACAACATTCAATGGATGTGAGCAATCTGCAAAAAGATCTGGGCTGTGGCATCGGTCCAGAGGACTGGATAGTTGTCTGATTCTCAAAAAAATGTATATAACCGAATGACACTGACACTGCACACAATACCCGGAAACGTCTTGAACTGAATTCGAGATGTTGTAAATGGCGAACTGCGCGAAGAACAAGCAGACTTTTGGCCAAGACACTTATGTTACGAGCAATTATTCATCCGCAAACTCTTAGAGAGTATAACATACCTATCGTAATCAACATCAAAGTTTCGATATGATTTTTTGTTCGTCTCATTTCTAATTGTCCTTATGAACATTAACGCCTACTTAGTATCCGCTACGACCTGCTAATTCGTTTGTGCAACCTTTTTATGTATATTTTTGTGTTTAATCATCAGACAAACTGTTCTAATCTTTTGAATCGTACTTACTGACTTAACCATTTGTATTATCAAAAACTTTATTATGTCCATTCCCCGACAATTTCTCTCTCCGTGGTCGCCAGGCGGCAGCACCGCTAGCAGACAACACCACTGGACAATGCATGACATTTCCACCAATCAAGATTAAAATTAACTTAATGTGCCAACATTAAGCTACTAGTCAAATAAACATGTGGTGTTATTATAACTGAAATCATTAACACTACATTGTCACTCTTCAATGGAATCATTAACACAACAGTGTCAGTGTTCTTCTTTAACACAACAGTGTCACTCGTCTTCCTTAACACAACAGTGTCACTTTTCTTCATTAGCACAACAGTTTCACTCTTCTTCCTAAAAACAACAGTGTCACTCTTCAATGGAATCATTATCACAACAGTGTCATTCTTCAATGGAATCATTATCACAACAGTGTCACCCTTCTTCCTTAACGCAACAGTGTTACTTTTCTTCCTTAACACACCACTATCATTCCTCTTCCGTAACACAACAGTGTCACTCTTCTTCCTCAAAACAACAGTGTGACTATTCTTCTTTAACACAACAGTGTCACTCCTTTTCCTTAAAACAACAGTGTCACTCTTTTTCCTTAACAGAACAGTCTCACTCCTCTTCTTTAACACAACAGTGTCACTCCTCTTCCTTAACGCAACCGTGTCACTCCTCTTCATTAATACAACTGTGTCACTCCTCTTCCTTAAAACAGCAGTGTCACTACCCTTCCTTAACAAAACAGCGTCACTCCTCTACCTTAACAAAACAGTGTCACTCCTCTTCCTTAACACACTCTTCAATCCCTCTCCTAGGTCTGATTATGGACCTATTGGAACAACACATCATATGGCTGGAGGACGCTGGTAACGGGTCCAATGGCACCTCGCCAGCAGGACTCTTAGCCGGACACAATGATACAACCGCCGGTATAGGCTGATCTATGCGTGTCACGGGAACTTTTCCTGTGCTCCTGAAGACTGTTTGACATAAGGCGTAGCTTCTAAATGTTTCGACAGCAGATGCCATATTCTGTCTGCACTGTGTACGACGTGGGGTGTCGACTGTGTTGGTTGTACTACCTTTCCAGTTCTTGTCAAAGTCCATTGTCAATCTGACCGTATCACACTGGGACAGTGACGGCATTGGACGTGTCCCATGGTGTCGACTGTAGTAGGTGTCAATGTTTTGGCGCACCAGGTTTGGGTTGGGCCAGTTTGAGCTCAGTGCCGTTAGTTGAATTTGCAGTGTCGTACGGATATGACGCCCCATCATGAGTTGAGCAGGACTTCATCCCGTGGTGACAACCACAGTGTCCCTGCAGACTATGAGGCAGAACCAAGGTCGTCCTGTGTTAAAATCCTCTTCGCCGTTTGCACAGCTTCCTCGGTTTCTCCATTGGCGTTTGGCAGATACGGGCTCGGCGTCACAAGTGTAAACCATTCTGCTCGGCAAATGATTTATAATCTGACGACGAGAACTGAGCGGCGTCATCTGTCACCAGCTCAATTGGGATGCCAAATCTAGCGAAGATGTCATTTAACTTCGCAATATACGCTGCAGATATAGTGTTTCTGGGGTGCAGGATATCGATCCACCTGGAGTAATAGTCTACTACTACTACAACATTGTAGTACTTTCCTTGAGACGAACAGTGGTCTATCACTTCTCTCTGTCACGGTCCTGTGGGTAGAGGGTTGACATCAGTGGCTCCCTGTGTTGACTTGGTCTGTGGACTTGACAGCGGTCGCAGGCACCAAATACGTGCATGATGTCACGC
>BSQZ01000042.1:5980893-6032401 GCA_033239005.1 Lamellibrachia satsuma | reverse complement strand
CCTCATAATTTTAAATGTTTCAGTGGAAGGAACAGACAGCTTTGTCATGGAGACTTCTGACGGCCAGTCAGTGACTGTGCAAGTGGATGAAGCATGGGGTAAGCAAGCTTAATTATAAATAATTGATTTGCATATAAAAATTAGCAATGTCCTATAGATTCACATTACATGTAAGAATCATAAATTAGCTCAGTGTGACAGGACTCAAGTTACAGGCAAAATTCACTATAACCTAAAATGTAATTAACACACACAGAATAACTTGCATACATTCATTTGTATTTGTTTCACATGTTTCATATGATCAGGATAAACTGTTTAAAATGAACATCACATATTATGTAAAGAGATAACAAAACAAGGAAAGTTTGACACATGTTTACAGATGGCATTATACAAAAAGGAACACGTTTTGGCATTCCAGACATGTCATCATCTGTTGTGCCCATGCCATTGCCGGGGCCTTTGTCACAGCCAGGTCCGAGCTGGTTCACTGCCGGGGCCTTCATCACAGCCAGCTCCGAGCTGGTTCATGCCTGTGGAGCCGCCAGCAATAGCTGCACGATCCACATCGACAGCTACACGCCCTGCCACACCAGCATTGGAGATTACCCATGCATCGATAGGTGTTTTGGAGAGAACACCTGCACCGGCAGGTGTTTGGGAGACAACACCTGCACCAACAGGTGTATTGAAGATGAGACCTAGACCTGCATGGACAAGTGTGCTGGAGAAGAGACCTGCATCTATGACTGAAGCCACCAAGATCGTCTCCACTCCAGTTTCTGTGACTACTCCTATTCGTACTCCTGGGGTCACCGTGGTGACGGCACAGCGATGCAAGAGATGCCCGAAGCAGTCGCTGAGGAGAGTGCTCTCTTCCAGAAGTGGCTGGCATTGCCAAAAACGAAAAAAAATTCAAACTGATGCAGTTGCAGGAAGAGAAGACGAAGTTGCAGGTTAGTAAATTGCAACGCGAACTGCAACTCGAGTAGTTTTACATGTATGAACACTTACTGAAAGCAACTGTGTACAATGTAATCGACACATTAATGATATGACATATTGTGATGTTTTTAAAATTGTAGGTGAAATACAAGAGGATTAAACGTATGTGGCATTTACTCTAACTTTAAATATAGAGTAAATACCACCAACTTTTAGTCATCTGTATTTCACCTACAATGTTATTAACATACATCATACATGTAATAATATTGATGTTTCAATTATGATATATACAGTTGCTTTCAGTAAGTGAATTATGAATGTATCAGTTCATAAACATGAGTTCAAATGTTGTAGTGATGATTCCTACCCACTGTCAGACTATTATCCAAAGTAATTTCTCACAACAGCATCTCCAGCTGCTTTCCCTGCAGCAGTGCGTACCCGCTCGGCGGACGCAGCAGGAGTATTGCCCCTTTAGGCTGGTGCAGGGCTGTCTTCTGGCTGAGGGTCCGTGTCATGCCCTGCTGGTGGTGGCAGTCCGAGCCGTGTTGCACGGTTGTGCAGCATCACACATGCACAGATAACTTTGCATGCCTTTGTTGGGGTGAGGCGGATCTCACTGTGCAGGCGATGCCATCAACGTTTTAGCACACTAATGCATCGTTCGACAGTGCTTCGCATGATGCAGTGGGCGTCTGTGTATGCTCGTTCCTGGCGATCCAGTGGATTCAATATCGGTGTGAGCAGCCAGTCTCGAAGCATGTAGCCATTGTCGCCAAAAAACACCCCTGTCAGTGGCTTCTGGTGTGACTCAAACGCGTCAAACAGTGGTGATTATTCTGGCGTCATGAACTGAGCCTGGCCACTTGGCTACACATTTGATTATCAGCATACCAGCATCACAAATCAACTACAACAGAGAAAGTTGACATTCATTCAATGTGCATGCTTATAAACATGAATAAATGTAGTTTTTCTTTCTGTTTGAAATACATTTAACTACGTAGGCAGTACATGACAAAAATATGTGTGTTTTATTTAGAAATGTTCAAAAGCAAACAAGGGTGAAGTTAAATAAACATTAATTGTACTTATTCAATTTCGGATTTAAAAGGTCTTGAGCATGTTAATTTGGAATTTAATGAAAAGGATATATATACCAGTAATGACACTGTTAAGCTTTTACATAAAGTATCGATTTGTAAAGATTGGTAATATCAAACATAATAGAAACATTTTGTAGGTGGAAAGATCAAATTATTTTACTGCCCTCCTTTGATTAGTTATGAATACGACAGTTTGTTTGATGTTGGTGACATCTTACTGGAACAGTTGCCTTTACTTGAATAGCTGAGCTGCCATTCAAGCAATAAAAACCCTGTCTTGTGATGCCATGTCCACAGAGAGGCACCCTTTCTTATCAGCTCAGAGGAACCTTAAAACAATACAATGGTCAGTTGGCTGCTGTTACTTTTTGCAATTAAGTGGTTAGCTAGGTACAAGTGTAAATAAGGTTGCTAAGGAAAATAAGATAGGAATGTTAGTTTATTCTCTTATATGGAAGGCAAACTTCCCAGCTAACAATTTTACGTTGTAAGTACGTAGTGACAACGTAGCGGTTTGGTTGCGACTACGTATTTTTGCATACGTATTTATTACGTAAATCTGTGGACTACCAGAAACGTTGCTACGACGTAGTACATGACAATTTCTACAACGTTGTAAGTACGTAGTGACAACGTAGCGGTTTGGTTGCGACTACGTATGTTTGCATACGTATTTATTACGTAAATCTGTGGACTACCAGAAACGTTGCTACGACGTAGTACATGACAATTTCTACAACGTTGTAAGTACGTAGTGACAACGTAGCGGTTTGGTTGCGACTACGTATTTTTGCATACGTATTTATTACGTAAATCTGTGGACTACCAGAAACGTTACTACGACGTAGTACATGACAATTTCTACAACGTTGTAAGTACGTAGTGACAACGTAGCGGTTTGGTTGCGACTACGTATTTTTGCTTACGTATTTATTACGTAAATCTGTGGACTACCAGAAACGTTGCTACGACGTAGTACATGACAATTTCTACAACGTTGTAAGTACGTAGTGACAACGTAGCGGTTTGGTTGCGACTACGTATTTTTGCATACGCATTTATTACGTAAATATGTGGACTACCAGAAACGTTGCTACGACGTAGTGAAATTACCATGTACTACCTATCTGGTACCTTTCTACAACGTTTCCAGTACCTTTCTACTACCATTCCACAACGTTTCTACTACCTTCCCACTACGTTTCTGCTACCTTTCCGGCACCTTCCCACAACGTTTCTACTACCTTTCTGGCACCTTCCCACTACGTTTATGTTACCTTTCTGGCACTTTCCCGCAACGTTTCTGCTACCTTTCTGGCACGTTCCCGCAACGTATATGCAACATTTGTGATGTAACTTAAAATCCTCTCTAGAAAGAAGAAAGACGCAACAAACATTGTTGAATTTTCAGCATTTATTTCAATAACAATTGCATATTTGTACGCACGCATGCACGCAGGCACGCTCGGTTTAGTTGTCCGAATCCGACTCCGAATCACTGACAGTGGGGGCTATGCTGGGGGTTGTGCTGGGGAGTTTATGATCATTGACAGTCGAGCCTGCAAACAAACAGCTTACTTATTATTATGTTGAACTCATTTTAAAAACAACTGCATCACGTTATTATAATAATCTTCGTAATCTTTGCAATACATTACCAGGAATGTTATAACGCAAATTATAACACATATATATGTGCATATAAGGCAATTCAAAGTTTAACAGAACGTGTTAAAATATTGAAGTCCCTCATCAGTAGGTTAATCTAGATATTTTTACAAACTGTATCTGATGGGAATGTACACCACCAACACAAATGTAACTGAGACTGGGTACACCTGTACTTGTCTTCATAACACTGATTGTGCTTTTGATAAGGTCCGTTTTATATGGGTTGAGATTATGCTTACTGGCTTCCATTTACAATCATGACAAGTAAGACTTACATGATATAATAATCTTAATGTGGCAAATACATTGCTGCAAAGAAAAAACACAAATCCTTACCTGAAACAGGTAGCCACCCCTCTTACTTGGGGCATGCTTGAGGGTTTCACCCATATGATGTTCAATCTCGTCATCTCTACATTTGAGGTGGATTCGTCTGCACGCTTCTATTAACAAAATGTACGATTTTGTTTACACATTTGTCAAATCATTGGATACAATCATTTTTACAATGTGCTTAATTTTGAAACCTGAAAAGGCAGTAATTTACAGTCCTATTTACGAAAATAGCTACACGTTGGCAATGTCCTGCTCAATATACATTAAACAAATACACATTAACCCCCGTAGTTTCGGGCATCACATTAGTATACCCCGTTGCAAACTAATGCACAAATGGCTGTCGTTTGCGGCTGTATTATATTCAATCTCATTTGGATGTTATACGTTTTGTGTGAATAATCATTATATCTAAATATGGTAGAATTTAATAATTAATGCCCCCTGGTAACTAACGTGCACAATGGAATGCATTGAAAATGGTATAACTTTACTTGAAACCGATATCCGAGCTGTGCTCAGACTAGGTTTGCGTTGACCGTTTGGTATGCAAGAAATGAAAATTTTTCTGCTGGTTAGTATGGCCCATGGGTCCACCATCTTCCAACGGAAATTTGAATTACATGGTGGAAAGTGAACAATGGATATCGGGCGATTGCAAACGTGAGTAAACCGAGCCCATACCATTGTTCGGACCCTGCAAACTGACAATGCAAGTACGCCGGCATATTTAGGCGGCGGGGTGTCGGGTCATGCCACTTTGTCTTGTTGGTCGGCTATGGCAAGGCAGAGACAGTCATCGACTGTACGTTCAAATCGTGTGACAAAGAACACGGAATTAGAATTACTCTGTAGTCGCTCTTGTGTTCGTTGGATGAGACGAGGAGGCATTTCGTAATGTACATTGAACAGGATGCTGCCAGCGTAGGATAGCTACTGTAAATTACTGCATTTTTCGTTCATATACAATCATATTTTGAATATGTGCTTAGTTTTGAAACGTCGTTTATTTTCAGATGTGATTACATAATAATATATAAAATAAATATTGAGGCATTCTTTGGTGGGTTTACGGAACCACACATGAGAATATTGCAGTTGTGTAGAGTGTAAAAAAGCAAGAAAATATAAGGAAGTATGCATGGAAAACATATGTAGAGCTTATTGGATAAATTGGTTCATTTCGTTGTGATATAAAGCGAAGGATTTTAGGAATACTTACTACACATAACTTTGTGGAGTGGCAGATCCTCAAACGAATGCTTACGCTTCCTTCCTTTCATGTTGAACTGGGACCACAACTGGTGCGTCCTCATCTTAGCAAACATTCTCCGGATGGTGTCACCCACATTGTGCCCACCCAGAGCAATCAACAAAGTACCTGCAAAAAAAAACAACAGCATGTATTTTCACGTGTGCTTGAGCATTATAACATTAATTGGATGTAAAAGTCTGGTATTGCATTTTCAACACCAACGTTAAACCATTCTTATCTATGACAGTGAAACCTGGAAAACTGCTCGGTCTGAATACACCAAAGCAATCCAAACCAGTGCCGTCTACAACGAATTTAAATTTGCCGCGCGAACTGACTGAGCTACTGGCCCCCTATTTATCACTGTCCACCTCCGCAAACATCTCAGGCAGGATATCGTGTCGGCTTTCCAGGCCCGGTTAGCCTGTAAAAGTAAACTTCCGACCTCTTGACACCAAGGTGGGCCCGGGGCAGATATTGAGATGACAACCCATTTATTATGTCCAATGCCTGTTTCCAATTCTTTTTCAATCTACGCAATCAAAATTTCCTACATGATACACCCAAATGTAGTAGTTTCAAGATCGGATTTTCAATGTTTCTGTGACGAGTGGAAGTTAATTCCAATTCAAAAGTTAAAGTCCATTTGAAATGATTGGTTTTTCTCGTTCACAAAACGTGGTAGGCTAACTTACGATCATCATTATGTCGACCATTACAAGAAACCGCTAAATTTACTGACAAAGACAAAAACGGGATATTCTCAAGGACATAATACACTTTTGAACTACTCATGTGTGTATTCATCTATAACATCAGGCGCTGATCCAGAGGGGGGCGCACATACGCCCCCCGTTTTGATTGAAAAAACAAGTTTTTGGGCTCTACTCTTATTTGATAATTAACTTTAATTAAGCTGAGAGCACGTGTGGAACAAGGGAAACGGGCACGGTTCTAGATGTACGTCTATTCACGTGTATTCACGATGTACGTTTACTCACGTGTGGAGCAATTAATTTAAGTGAAACTGGTACAGTAATGGTAGCTTTACGTGTATTCACATAAATTTCATTTGTTGCTGCACGTGTGGAACAAGGGAAACTTGTACGGTTCTAGATGTACGTGACGACAAATAAACGAACACATTTTGACAAGTTTTATATCAGTATGACGAACATCGTAATTATAACCTTTCCAGTGAATAAGTTTTAATTGTATGCGAATTAAATTTAGAAGAGGGTTGTAAAAATTGTATAACCAGGTTCCCGAATCTTTCACTTTAGAGGCGCTTCGTCAAATATTTTAATTATAAAAACGGTGACGTATAGATAACCGTGACGTAGATTATACACCGTTCAATTCATGAGCAAGATTGTTCCTATTAAGTTAATAAATTTTCCGACCTCTTGAGGCCAAGATGGGCTCGGGGCAAATATTGAGATGACAACCCATTTGTTATGTCCAAGTCCTGTTTCCAGTTCTTTTTTAATCTACACAATCAAACATGTCCTAAGTGAATTGTTTCAAGATCGAATTTAGAATTTTTCTGTGACGAGTGGAATTACAAGTACTTCAAAAGTTAAGGTCCGTTTGAAATGATCGGTTCGTCTCATTCAAAACATGATGTATAGCTAACTTAGTTACGATCTTCATTATGTCGACCGCTACAAGAAACCGCCTAATTTACTGACAAAAATGAAAACGGGAGCTTCTCAAGGACATAATATCAGTTACTCTTGAACTACTCATGTGTGTACTCATCTCAAACTGCAGGCGCGGATCCCCCCGTTTTGCTTGAAAAAAGTTTTGGGGCTTTACTCTTATTTAATAAATACCTTTAATTACGCTGACAGCACGTGTGGAATACGGGAAACTGGTACGGTTATAGATCGATGTACGTTTATTCACGTGTATCCATGCGTTTAGGCACATGTGGAACAATTAAGTGAAACTGGTACGATTCTAGCTGTACATGTATTCACGTGAATTCACGTGTTGATGCACGCGTGGAACAAGTAAAACTGGTACGGTTCTAGCTGTACGTGTATTCACATGAACTCATGTGTTTATGCAAGTGTAAAACTGGGGAAACTGGTACGGTTCTAGTTGTACGCATATGCACGTGTATTCACGTGTTTAGGCACGTGTGGAACTGGAGTAACGGGTATATGGTTCTAGCTGTACGTGCATTCACGTGAATTGACGTGGGTTACGAAAGTCGTTTATTACAATGTGGTTTGATAACACTAGAGACCAGGAGACTAAGAGGAGATCAAATAGAAGTGTTTAAAATAGTGAACGGTTGTGAGGATATTGATAAGAACTTGTTGTTCTTCTTAAATATCTGATAAGGGTGAGCTACACACAGATGAGAAAATTGTTAGACTCTCGATAAGCTAATGGCTTCCTTGTCCACTTGCCATCTGGAACATGTTGTTTGGGATGGCAATCTTGTTAAATATTGTGTGGAACGTTGGAAACTGGTGCGGTTCTAGATGTACGTGATGGCAAATACACGAACGCGTTTTGATAATTGTTATATTAATATGAAGAAGATCATATAAACTTTCCAGTGAGCAAGCTTTAATTGTATGCGAATTAAATTTAGAAGGCGGTTGTAAAATGTATAAAAGAATATAATTCTGAGGTTTCGGCACATATATATGCTGATGTTCTACATCACGCTTGAGCTAGGTCATATCCGTCACAATAAAACTGTGACGTAGATGACACACCATTCAATTCATGAGCAATGTTGTGGTCAATTTACCACTATTTTTGTTTGTCCGACCTGTATGTCATGAGGTGCGGGTCGTTTGTATATGACTTGTAATAAACCTGCTCACCTGTCTCCTGTCCAGATCGAAACGTCGAATATCGGATGTGAATCGCAGTCAGTAAAACATGTCGCTGTCGTTTTGGATATTCACATATGGCGGCCGCATAACTGTGAAACTACGTGGAGATGATAGTTCTTTTCAGATATTCAATAGAGGCATCACTTTGAAGTAGTTGTGACGTAGATGACAAGGAATCGGGAAACATGGGTTTTTATGTCAGAAAACTTATTCAAAGTGTTTGGTACCTAACATATAGTTCAGGGTGTCACCGTACACGATATACGTTATTTAATGTGTACTCATTACACCGAATGTCGACCTTGTAAATAGAGGACTATAGGCAATGGGGTTAGCCGATTTTTGAATAAGAATACTGGGAAGTATTTCGAGAAATAGCGAAAATAAAAAAGTCCAATCTAAGGATGGTGTCGGACATGACGAAGGGTTCCTTTAAAAAGCGCACATATAACATCGGTTTGAGGCAAGGAAGTGCCCTTAGCCCTTTACTGTTTATCGTGGTGATGGAAATAATCAGCAGAAAGATCAGCACGAAGGATATTCTCAGGAAGATGATGTATGCAGATGATCTGGCCATAATAGCAGAAAGCAAATAAGACCTACAGGAAGTGTTAGTGGAATGGAAGGGGGTGTTCGAGAAGCACGGACTGAGAATGAGCCTAGAGAAGACAGAAGTGATGTGGGTTGGACACCAGAGAGAGGAGTTGAACATCAGGTTGGATGGTAAGGAGATCAAGCAAGTGGATGGCTTTGTGTACCTTGAAGGAATGGTTACGGAGGATGGACATTCAGCGGCAGAAGTACGACGTCGGACACAAGCGGGAGCGAATGCTTGGAGAAAGGTAGAGGGAATCATGTTGGACAGAAAAAATTCAAAAAGTTGAAATTGAAAGTCCTGAGAACGTGTGTTACATCACCATGCCTGTATGGTCTGGAGACAGTGGCGTTGACAGAACAACAACAACAACAACAACAACAGAAGCTGCAAGAGTGTGAGAATAACTGGGTTTGTCGAATAACAAGAACAATTAAAGAGGGTGGATAGAAGAAGGATGAACGACCTAAGGAAAGAGGTTGGGATGCAAAAAATATGCAGCCTAGCAGGAAGATTGGTGAAAAGCAGGATGAGATGGGCTGGCCACTTGGTAAGAATGGATGCAGGCAAACTAGCAAAGAGAGCAGAGGTGGAAAAACATAAAGGACGCAGAAAAGGGGGAAGGCCACAGGTGAGATGGGAGGACTGCGTGACTCATCATTGAGACAGATCGGGAAAGATGAAAGATGTAGAGATGGGGCGGCCGATATAAAACTATGGAAAGAAAGAACAGAAAGAGTGGCTCGACACTACTGTACCTGAATCTCACCCCTGTACAGCAGGGAACAAGGAGGAAGAGCACACAAGAAGTATCATTTTAACAATTTTCTTGACCGAAAAATTCCACACGAAAGTGCCGGGACACCAATTTGTCCTTCTATCGTCGAATGACCCACAGCCGATAAGATTCGAGTACCGTATACGGCTTATATTAATTACTCGTGCGCAAAAAAAAACTATTTCACCCACAATGTCTTCAGACCGATATAATAAAAACATATTGACAGGTATGTAGATTGGGTCGGACGGCAAATATTTCTGTTTCTCCTTATGCTTGGATTTATACAGGGTCGCAAATAAATGATTTATTTTCCTTGCCTTGTCGTGAAAACTTCGAAAGTCGGCTACATTTAATACTTCAAAAAGAAAGACAAGAAGAGAGAAAAGAAGACGACTGGTCACAATCAGGATTGAGCCATGCAGGACTTAACCTGTGCAAGTACAAACATGTTCGTAAATAGTTAATAACAGTACTCATGCGTATAAACATAATTATAACATATAATAGGCTCAACCACGTTGACTATTTCACGTGAATACTGACTGTTTGACCTTAACATTCCGTCACTGTATAGCCAATTGTCCTTAATGCACTGGTCTCTGCGGAATAATCCAACACCCTGTCCCAGTCGCCACATAGGGTTATTAATCATTATACCACTTCAAGGAGTGCGGGAAATAGCTGATTTTGGCTTGTTTAAAATGTAACCTAATACCTCTACTATTCTACACAGACACATGATTAATGATTTTCCTGTAGACTTGAGCGGTAAGCCAGCTGGGTGCGGGGCAGCAAATAATCGACCACTGGCCGCCATCGTGTATGACAGAGACAGTTACATCCACTAACATGACATACACTGCGTCTTACGGTTTAGGTATTTAACTTTAAGATTTGTCACTGCGCATTGCACATACGGAAACCGGTGATTTGAACCAGTTGAAATACGTGAATTTACATGTTCTGAACCAGTTATACGACACATGTCTGGACACAAATTTGTCCACAGAATCTCGTGAATTCAAGTACGGAAACAGGTGATTTAAACCAGTTGAAATACGTGAATTTACGTGTTCTGAACCAGTTATACGATACATGTCTGGACACAAATTTGTCCACAGAATCTCGTGAATTGAAGCATGGAAACAAGTGATTTAAACCAGTTGAAATAAGTGCATTTACGTGTTCTGAACGTAATATCGCTACGTCGTTGCTACGTACTGGCACAACGTATTTGGAGTACGTGGACACGACGTAATATCGTTACGTCGTTGCTACGTACTGGCACAACGTAGTTGGAGTACGTGGACACGACGTAATATCGCTACGTCGTTGCTACGTACTGGCAGAACGTAGTTGGAGTACGTGGACACGACGTATTGTCGCTACGTCGTTGCTACGTACTGGCACAACGTAGTTGGAGTACGTGGACACGACGTAATGTCGCTACGCCGTTGCTACGTACTGGCACAACGTAGTTGGAGTACGTGGACACGACGTAAGGTCGCTACGTCGTTGCTACGTACTGGCACAACGTAGTTGGAGCACGTGGACACGACGTAATGTCGCTACGTCGTTGCTACGTACTGGCACAACGTAGTTGGAGCACGTGGACACGACGTAATATCGCTACGTCGTTGCAACGTGCTGGCACAACGTAGTTGGAGTACGTTGACACGACGTAATGTCGTTACGTCTTCACTACGTACTGGCACAACGTAGTTGCAGTACGTGGATACGACGTAAGTAGAACGTAATACCGTTACGTTGTTGTTACGTATTGTCACAACGTAGATATACTACGTTGACACAACGTTAATAAAACGTAATTCCTGACGTTACCAAACCATTATCTTCATACAACGTTGTATATACGTAGTGTGTTTGCTGGGTTAATGTTACACTTTGTAACAGTGTGGATGTCAGCAACTTTTTTACAGGCTTTTGACGACTGAACAGTCAGCAATAGCTTTCTATCCTCAGTAACAAAAAGTTTATCCTCGAATGTGTTAGTATTATAATAGTACTAATAAAGTATTTGTATACTTTCACAACTATTGTTTTGACTTTAATAATGATTGTATTTTAATCAATTATTTGAGTGCAACTGTGGCTGTGGGAGACTGTATTCGCACGTGGGTGCCATCGATGCACCCTACCACGTTACGAAAACCTGCCAGCCGCAGGAATTTCACCTTCTGTTGGTCGGCTACTTGTTGTGTTGGCAGACACACCCAATCGTGCATTCGATGAACCAACGCGTTGGTCACTCGATGTATGGTCCTCGACGCTGTGGACTGGTCAATGCCGATTGTCTCAGCCACCAGGTTCTGGAAACATCCTGTCGCATACATACGCAGTGCTACCATCACTTGGGATGCCGCCGGCAGGGAGCCTTGCCGTGTTACTGGGTATTCCAAATCATTTCTCAGCTCGTCTACAATTCTCAGAATATCGTGATGACGAAATCTGAACTTCGAATACAATTCCGTGTCATCAAATATCTCTAGCGGATTCCTCCTATCCCGGACCTATCCCGGAATATCCGATTTCGCCTCAATTGTCTCCGCCATTTTTCACGAGTTGCGCTATAGACTAAGGAGTTAGTCCTGGTGGTTCTTGGGCGTAGTGATATGTCGCGACTATGCGGGAAATCCCCGGAAATGTAACCTAACTAGTGCTCATGCATACAGACTAACGGGTTTACGCTATAGCCTAGGCGTTAAGCTATGTCCATGCATACAGCTCCTGATGGATGTTTCTCATACACAGCCAGTCCGTTGTCTCAATATACACTGTTTTCACCGTCACTTAGACGTGTTCTTGGTGCTGATGTTCTGGTAGGTAGGTTGTCCTCTTGTTACTTCTGCTGTGACTGTCTCTTTTACTTCTGAATACTCAGCAGCATCATCTCCGACCACTGTTGTTTGTAATAATGATAATAACATTAAAATAAGAGCGAGCAAAACTTATAACAGATTCGAGATGAAACCATATATGTTTTGCAAGAATACTTACATGCCAAATCATATTATGACAGTGGACTGTTCACAAAGCGAAAACAAGAAGCAATTAATTAAAGTAATGGTTCTAACGACATTGAACAACACAGTGGATAAGCTATTTTTCTGGGGTTAAAGAAATTCATATTGCACCAGTGTGCCACACGTAATTGGTAACTGCATAGTAGATGCAGTTACCAATTACGTAAATGTGTGATTCCATTGTCAACTGTACAAAACATTTAATATATCCATGTTTGCTTATTTAGCAAAAATGATGCAGACACTTAATGTGTAGATTGAGTTCTTACTTAATGAAATAACTGGTACTGTCATGAGACTGAAGCTTGCCTCTTATTCATATTAATTATGTTGATTTACCTTGCTGCACTGAGACATCAATAGAATGACCTGTGAGACTTTCATACTGAATGTCACCATTGAATTCAGTACTTGATACTACGTCTGTCTTTCTGTACCAGTGAGCGTTTCATTCCGGGCGCACTGAAAAAATTAAGCAAATAACTGGTCATTGCATGACAACAATCATCGTACTCAGATTGTTTGATTAAAATCATCTGATTTAAATCATGATTTAAATCACTCCAAATATTTTTTAAATCATTGATTAATGATTTTTTATTTCTTTAATCGCTGAGTTATATGAATTTAACATAAGTAATTGTTTACAAGCATCGAGATCAACAAAGTTTTGTGCATGTTTGAGCTATTCCCTTTCTGAATGCAATGAAGCCACACAAACTTGTCTTCCAGAGGAACTATCTTTTCAAGTCAGAAGCCACACAAATTTGTCTTCCAGAGGAAGTATCTTTTCAAGTCAGAAGCCTTGAGTTAAAGTCCACTGAAAGCTTGTGCTAGTTGTTACCAATTCAGTATGTTGACCCAAGTGAGACAGTCTGGGCTACATACTAATACTGTACTCGTTTGCAGTCTAGATAGAGACCCTTAGAGTAGGCAGAGCCCTGGACAGGTGCTAATCCACCCTCTCAGCAAAAAATAATTATCACTGCAACAGCCATAGACACACAGCAAGTTTTCCTTTCCAAGGCAGATTATGCAACTACAGGGGATGAGGTCTTGTGGACACTGTCTAATGGGTGGATTCGTCCCAATGAGTGCCATGAACAATTTAAAATTGGATCTGGTGCTACATCAAATAAAATATTCTATTCTACTACGACAGTTTTGTTGTTGTTGTAAATAAAACAGTGTTATAATTATATAACTTTATTTATGCAACCAACGACGCAAGCCAGGTGTAAGGATATGAAAAGGCCAAATAAATGACGTTTATTAAGAGTATGCCTAATGGCATATTGTTCCGATTAAAAGCATGAAGTGTGGACCCTGTAACATGCGCCAAGCATGTGGCTGAGCCTCATACAAAGCCGCCTGGACACATTGCTCCCAGAGCCCACACTTCGACATAGCAATACAGTACATGTAGTGATATTCATACAACACAATACAATTCATGGCATCATCACCAGCACATTAAAACATTACCCAATACCGACAATACTCGACACAAACCTATTTGCATATACTGCATTACTGGACTACACTACTTGCTAAGATTCCTACTCTATATATTTTTGTAACCTAAAAGGTGGGGCCATAACGCCCGATTAGCAATAAACCATCCCAACATCGAGGATGGAATTATATAAACAAAAATCATGTATCCTCCTTTAAGACGAGTACCCAAATCGATTTACATAGAACACGTTTGAAAGAGTTTATAAATATAAACATCTATATCAATGTCTATATACCAGATTTTAAAAAAATCAAATAAATAAAAAAATCTTTTTTAACTTATGATTTTTTCAACCCTGATTGTACTTTACTAATACTTTGCATTAATTAGTTATTGCTTTATTTATAGACGGGATAACTTGCATGGTAGTCCATAAGTGACTGTCACGATTACAATTTAAAAAATTCAGAATACATTATCACATAAATATCCATCTTAGCCTTGGTACTTTATGCTGCTGGTGGTCAAACTTGTAAACATAGAATGGAATAGCAAGTTTTGTTTACAAAATAAATAATAATTGAATACACATTTTATACACACTATTTTGTCAAGCTACAAATCTTACAGTCAGGCATGAAGATAGCCGTACGTACGTGCTTCCACATCAAAATGACATCATATTTTAAAAAATTCAATCTGCTCCCAGAAATTGAATGGTCTATCCCTAATCTGGCTGGCGTCTATGGCGTCTAGGGCAATCATGAATCAGACAGCTGATAGGAGCTCCCCATCGCTATCTACACTCATTGCATCTGCCAGATTAAAAAATATATAAAAAAAATCTGATTAAAATATAAAAAATAAGATTTGTTTTATTTTTTTTTAAATTATGAATTTTTTCAACCCTGGATATGATACACTCGTAAACATTCATTACTGAAGCATTAACACTGCCTACATGTGTTTTTGGCTGATGACTTAATGACTGTTACCATTGCAAATGATATGTGGTTGTCTATTAATATCATTAACATGATTGATTCTTTAATTCGTACATAGTTTCTTATGGTCATCGATTCATAGTACAAGTTTTCCAACTATTTTGAATAATACTTTAATACATGTACTGCAATAATGCTTCACGAAATGTGTTATTACATAGTAAACGGGTCATTGAAGCATGTAAACAACCTTAATAAACTGCAAAATCCTAGCATATTAAAACTATGTTTGTCATACATGTGATATACTGAAGGTTCACATCCACCTTAAACATCACACCACCAGGGATGGGTGTTGAGTAGGTGCGTCATGTTTTTCTCCACGGCTGGAGGGGTATTCTTTTCTAAGTTTTTTGTTGACTTTAAAATGCACCATATTGCAAACAATTACACTTTTCTTTAAACAATGAAAGTCCACTCCCCCTCTTAGATATGTGTGCTTCCACGTGAATGTATACATAGCTACGCCCTGACAGGTTTACTGTTGCATACTTTATTGGTGATGTATTTAAGGAAGCATTATGTGTTGTTTTGATTAAAATGCACACCTTTCATCAATATATTGGAAATGTTCTTAACGTTTAAGCAGTAGTATACAATCTACAATTTTATAATAACCATTGGTATGTAAATTTTGTATTTGGTAAGACAGAGATACCACCAAACATCCAGCACTGTTTAACTGAGTGGAATCTTGTTAATTCAGACACTTTGGTTCCCAGTGAATGAGTCCGGATAAAAGAGTTTTCCGGATAAGCGAACATACAATTAACGAGATATAATTATAAGTGTTTGGAATGCTGTATTACAAATATAATTAACTACAGAAGGCAACTAACCTCATTTCAGCAACATCGTCTGAAACAGAAGTACAATAGTCTGACCACAAATTTGGTTGAGAGATAATTTTGGTATGCAACAGTTAACAATGAAACATACATATTTGCTAATATACGTATCTATATAGTCAGAATGACCATGTTTTGGAATTTAGGAAAAATGCAAACAAATCAGAAAAGATATAGCTATTGGCTTGGTTACACATGCAGTTACCTGAACCGGTTTCCTTTTTTGTAATAGCTTCATCAAACGTGTATTCATAAATGCTGACTATTATGCCAAACTTAAATTATACAATTGAGATGTTTTCTGTATTAACCGTCTATGAAATTTTCTGTGACACAACAGAAATAATGAGACAATTGTAATAGACAAAATACCTTTTTTGGCTGACTGCCTTTTGCGTGGAAATGGAGATGACATTACAACAACAAAGCTGCAGTTGAATGGTTCCATAAATATCAAACATGCATAAATATTATTATGCACTATATGTTTTATGCTATAATTTTATTTGTGCAATCGTATATTGTAGCTGATAGATACAAAGTAATATCTTGATTCATATTAATTTGATGTTCCACTGGACTGTAGAGGTTTACTGATATAGTTATTATTATATCAAGATTTATGTAAGAAAATGTGTCATATTCCAAAAATTTTGCTCACTCCCTGGACCTGTGGAATAACGCACAATGATATTCTTACAAATATTTGCTAAAATAACAACATATTTGTGATAACAACATATTTGCGATGAAGCTGTTTGGTGCAAAATTGTTTCAGGAAATTCAAAATTAACTATTGGATTAGTTTACCGAAGTCCAAACATAAACGAAGAGGACAACACAAAAAATGCTATAAAGGAAGTTAGTAAAGGGGAATGTATCATAATGGGAGATTTTAACCATGGACACATACAATGGAATTCTCTAGAGAGCACAGGGATTGAGGATCAACAATTTCTATTTCTTTAATCCAGGATAGCTTTCTTACTCAGCACGTACTAGAACCAACCAGGGGAGAAAATGTATTAGATATAGTTTTGTCATCACAAAAAGAATTAGTGGACAATGTAAAAATATTTGAACCATTGGGTAATAGTGACCATAATCAAATAAATTTTTACATCACTGTAAAATCAGAAAGTAAAAATAAGAAAACATACAAGAGAAACTTCCACAAAGGTAACTACAAAGATAAGAGAAAATACTTAGCAAAGCTAGATTGGAATAACATGCTGATGAATAAGACCGCAATTGAATGTTGGAATATTCTAAAATATGAAATTGAGAGTATCATCGATAAATTTGTTCCCTTCCAAAAACAAGGAAAACGGCGTAGAAAGAAACACTTGTCAAAAGAGGCAATTAGAAAAATAATGCTAAAACAAACTATGTGGAGGGTTTATAGGGGTACCAGAAAGGAAGAAGACTATGCAAAATACAAAGAGGCACTTAATGCAGCTACAACTGAAATCAGACAATCTAAAAGAAGCTATGAGCAAAAACTGGCATGTAACATAAAAAATGACAGCAAGAGTTTTTATGCATATGTCAGGAGTAAACAAAACGTACAAGACAAGGTTGGACCTCTAGAAGACAGTGCTGGAAATATAATATCACAGGGGTTTTTAATGGCGGAAGACCTAAATGGTTACTTCAGTTCAGTGTTTACCAAAGAAGATATTAGGTCATTACCAGTTGCTGATGCTAAATTTCAGGGGGCTAAATCTGACTATTTAGGTCCGTTAGTTGTAACTCCAGAATTGGTAGCTAAGAAAATAAAGGCAATGAAGGATAACAAATCACCGGGAGTGGATGGGATTCCTCCAAAATTACTAATGGAAACAGTAGATCAAATCAGTATACCACTTGCAAGAGTATTCAACTTGTCATTAAAAGAGGGAGTTGTTCCGTTTGAATGAAAAGAAGCAAACATCATACCATTATTTAAAAAGGGTTCGCGAAATAAGTCAGAGAATTACAGACCAGTGAGTTTAACGTCAGTGATTTGTAAATTATTAGAAAGGTTAATTAAAGACCATATGGTGGACTTCCTCGTTAAGCATAAATTATTAAATTCATCTCAACATGGATTCCTTAAAGCGAGGTCATGCTTAACAAATATGTTATGTTTTTTGGAAGAAATCACTAAGTGGATAGACGTGGGATCGCCTGTAGATATTATCTACTTAGATTTTCAGAAAGCTTTTGACAAAGTGCCACATCAAAGATTACTACTTAATTTAAAAGCCCATGGTATCGGGGATAGCATAACTGACTGGATAGAACAATGGCTGACTGACAGAAGACAACGAGTTGTAGTAGATGGCGAAGTTTCAAATTGGAAATCGGTTTTGAGTGGGGTACCTCAAGGATCAGTATTAGGACCTATATTATTCTTAATTTATATCAATGACTTGGACGACAGTATAACAAGTAACATACTGAAATTTGCGGATGACACAAAACTGTTTAGAAAGGTTAATACTGATGGTGATAAACAACATTTACAAAACGATCTAGACAGATTAGTGAAATGGTCTGAGAAATGGCAGATGCTGTTCAATTTTGGGAAATGTAAATGCCTACATACAGGACATGGGAACTTGAATGTAAACTATAAAATGAGAGATACTGTTCTGGGTACTACTGTAAAAGAAAAGGACTTAGGAGTTACAATAAGCGCTGATATGAAAGTTTCAGAGCAGTGTGGTATTGCAGCTTCAAAGGGTAATCAAATTCTTGGATTGATTAGAAGAAACATAACATACAAGGGAAAAAAGTTAATTATACCTCTTTATAAAGCAATAGTTAGACCTCATTTAGAATACTGTATACAAGCATGGAGACCGTATCGTAAGAAGGATATAGATACGCTTGAACGCATACAAAGGAGAGCAACTAAAATGATTCCAGAACTTAGAGACCTTAGTTATGAAGAATGCCTGAAAGAATGTGGTTTAACAACTCTGGAGACAAGGAGGTTAAGAGGAGATCAGATTGAAGTTTTTAAGATATTGAATGGGTATGAAAATATTGATAGAAATATGTTTTTCTCACTCAAGAAGGATAGCAGAACTAGAGGACATGAGGTAAAATTAGTAAAGGATCAATGTAGATTGGACATCAGGAAGCACTCGTTCGCACAGAGGACAATAAATGAATGGAACAAATTGTCTACAGATTGTGTAACTGCTAGCAGCGTGAATACGTTTAAAAACAAGGTTGACACATATCTCAGGAGGGCGGGTTATAAGTAGGTGAACATTGTTGGACTATCGATAAGCCAATGGCTTCCTTGTCCACTTGCCATCTGGGCCTTTGGCTTGGATGGCAAATCTTGTTAAATCTTGTTAAATCTTGTTGACCAGGATACTTGTTAAGACAATGCAAACCTAAGTGTCATTATAGCTTTTATAGTTTTCTTGCATCCTACCTGTGGTGCTGCCAGTCTGTGTGATGGTGAGACTTCTGTTTGTGCCTTTGTCTCGTGGTCGACTGTTCTCAGCATAGAGAGAGAGAAGAAATACAGTGTCTGAAGCTGTAGACCTTTCACAGTCGCCTCACACCAGGTAATATAATCTGTTGTGTAGATGAATATGTCACTCCAAATTCTCAAAGCCACTTCATTTGATGCCCTGTACTGCAGGGTGAAAGTATGCGGAGGGTAGCCACCGTCGAAACCAGGGCGCCACTGGAATGTGAGGGCAACTGAAGTGTGGTTCTTCAGGACTGTGAATTTAAGGGGTGCCCATGCTGGACCTGCAAATTATGACACATATATGACAGTAATTTATTGAGCATCACCAGCATGGTAAAACAGTAACTGTGAATAAACCGTAGCATGACTATTTGAGAACATTTCAAAAAAGAAGCTCATCATTGAGTGCTTTAAAAAGCACTACATCCTTTGAGAAATCAGTTCTTATCTTGTACAAATTATGTTACTTTTTTATTATAAATTATCATACACATGGTATTTGTTGGGGGAAGATTTGCATTGATGTGGGAGATACCTTCCTGCCAGTCTAGTGCAAGAATTAGTTTAATCAGTGGGTTTGCACTGATGATAAGTCTTATTATAGCATTAGGACATTTAGCCCTAATGCTATGACTAGAACATGCTGTGTGTCAGTCCTGGCATTAGTAAGATCATTAGTCAGTAAACAAAAGTTGTTTTGAAATTACCAGTAAATATTCAAAGTGCAACAAACCTTAACCAACCAGATCATCAGAGGGAATAAGTTTTTGTATCATGAAATTGCCTGACTGTCCAACAGAAATGCTACCTTTAATGTTAATGTATCTGTAATATCATTCCTTTCGGTGAATCGTGTCATTACACAAGCAGTGCTAATAATGATTAGTTATAAAGGTATTATTATTTAACATTTCTCAGGATGCAATTATCATTCAGCCATTGATGAGAGAAACATAAATGAGGACATACCCAAGACATATGACCTCAATGTTCTGACAAACCTACCTCTCTCCATTAACCTCATTATTGACACTGCACACGTAGGAGTCAGTCTTCTATTTTACAACATCCAGGATGATTCTGTCTCCCATCACATTGATTCCATCTCGTAGAGTCTCATTGTTGAATGTCCACTGGAAGTGTGGCTGTGAATTGGCACACACAGAACACATAATCTCTTTCACTGTCTCATTTGGAGCAGCAGCTGTTAGTGTAGGTCCAAAATTCCAGTGGGCCTCATCTGAAGAAAGACATAAACCACAAGGTGTTACTTCCAGCATAGGGAATTACTTAATGTGCACATAAGCAATATGTAGGAGGGAGGGTATGAGAAAAGGAAATTGTGTAATACCTAGGTAAACTTACATTGGACATTAACAATGAAGGCCTTGGACACATCATGTGTCATTGCACCGGCCGTCTCTGTAGTCACATCACAGGTGTAGTTGCCATCAAAGCGTGTGATGTTGTCACAGGTGAAATACCTCCCTTTCTTTGTCACCTGCCACACCAATGTACTGTTCTTGGCATCCGTCTGTCCATACATGTACTGTCCGTCTATCACTTGGACTGTGGTGACAGCAAAGTCACTATTGACAATGGACACTCCATCTTTGAGCCACTGAAGCTTCACGACACCACTGCCTGACACAGTGCATGTCATGTTGAAGTCAGTGTCATCAAAAGCAGTGGTCCGTGGAATGTTGTCAATGCGTGGATACTCCACCGAGGCTGGAGCTACATATAGAAATATACTATTAAAAGAATCATCATCATCACCACCACAACACTGTAGACACCTATCTTGTACACACAATCACTCACCTTGCACTGTCAGAGTCATTCACCTTGCACTGTCAGAGTCACTCACATTACACTGTCACACAGTCACTTACCTTGCACTGTCACAGTCATTCACTTTGCACTGTCACAGTAACTCACTTTGCACTTGTCACACAACCACACACCTTGCACTTGTCACACAGTCACTTGTCTTGCACTGTCACACATTCACTCACGTTGCATTGTCACATTAAGTCACTTTGCACTTGTCGCACAACCACACACCTTGCACTTGTCACACAGTCACTCACCTTGCACAGTCACACATCTTGCACTGTCACACAGCCACACACCTTGCACAGTCACACAGTCACTTGTTTTGCACTGTTACACAGTCACTTGTCTTGCACTGTCACATTCACTCACCTTGCATTGTCACACAATCACTCACCTCACAGTCACCTTACACTGTCACATAGTCATTCACCTTGCACTGTGACAGTAACTCACATTGCACTTTTCACACAACCACACACCTTGCACTTGTCACACAGTCACTCACCTTGCACGGTCACACACCTTGCACTGTCACGCAGTCATACACCTTGCACTGTGACACAGTCACTTGTCTTGCACAGTCACACATTCACTCACATTGCATTGTCACACAGTCACTCATGCTGCACTGTCACTCACCTTGCACTGTCACACAGTCACTCACCTTGCACTCTCACAGTCACCTTACACTGTCACACAGTTTACCTTGCAATGTCACAGTAACTCACCTTGCACTTTTCACACAACCACACACCTTGCACTTTTCACACAACCACACACCTTGCACTTTTCACACAGTCACTCACCTTGCACGGTCACACAGTCACACACCTTGCACTGTCACACAATCACTCATGCTGCACTGTCATAGTCACTCACCTTGCACTGTCACACAATCGTTCACCTTGCACTGTCACACAATCATTCACCTTGCACTGTCACTCAATCAGTCACCTTGCACTGTCATGCTATCATTCACTTTGCACCGTCACTCACCTTGCACTGTCATACAGTCACTTATTTTACACTGTCACAGTCACTCACCTTGTACTGTCACACAGTCACTCACCTTGCACTGTCACTGTGGCCCAGTCTGAGTAGTCACTCTGTCCAATCCAGTTTCCTGCCACACAGCTGAACTTGCCAGATTCGTCCACTCTTACAGGTGTCAGCCCTCCTGTTGTTTTGTTCCTGCTGAAGTCACTGTTCTGTTTGTGCCAGGTGAACCAGGAAGCTGCTGGGTTGCCAGGCTCAGTTGGGGCATGGCAGGTTAATGACACTTGTCCTCCTACAGCCACAGTCACACTTGTTGGGTCAGTTGTTGCTTGACCATAGGGTTTATGTGAAGTTCACAAAATGCAAATATTACTGTATTAAGTATGGGCTTGGACACTCATGAACTGATTTTGCAGAAGTTAAGCAATACATCTATGCTTATGAATTTGTGCCAAGTAAAATCTGTAATAGGCTTGAATACAGTGTTGAACTAACTTGATCTCCATATCGCAGATAAACTTAAGTGACACCTTATAAGTTTTATATTTTTGCATCAATTTGATCATGTGTCTGTCTAGCTAGTCTAAGTTAGTATGTACATATGTATTCTTGATAACCACTTCCAATAACACTGTAATGTAAAAAAAAGTTTTATTTAATGATATATAGGAGTGCAGTGCATAGTTTGTGCATATTTAAATTAATTACTTGCTAGAAATACTAGTAATAATTATCAAAGTATACATAGTTTATGACAATTTATAATACATGATTTATTATTTAAGTCCTATGCATGTTCTTCATAAAATATCAGTGACACTGGGTTAATTAATTGTCAAACCACTTTTAACTTGTAGCAGATTATGCATATGTTTTAATTTAAAAGTTACACATCAATACATTTTCATTACAATAAAATAAATATCCTTTGGCACAGCTGCTACTTCAGATACACAACCTGGTGAACTAAAAGTTTGTAATTTCGTGTTCCTTTGCTATGTTCAGTTTTATACTTCTTTGTAATATTCGACTTTATGGTTGCAAACCAAACACATTTATAATTATATGCTGCAATCAAATACAAATATTGGTGAATATATTTGATATAGTTTCAGGTATCCCTAATTGCAAAATCCATTAGAACATCTGCAGTACAGTTTAAATTTAGGATGAAACTTTGCGGCAAGGAATGGGGAATGGGTGATATAACAGAGTTTATTAAGTGGTAATCTAATAACAGTAGTCAACTATGAAGCACAATATCAAACCACCTAAATAACTCTAATTTCTTCATGATATTGACATTCAGAACACATGAGAGCAATGTATTATGCAGTATCAATGTAGCAATACAAAGGTAGTATACAATACATGCATTCATTGTTTAAATAATTTTATGTTATGAAGACAAATAACATAAATTAGGATGATTAATTCTTAGCATAAAACAGTATGTCTAGTTTTATTATACTGGTTAAACAGTATTCAACTAAGATGAGTTTTCATGAATGGTAAAGTGCTTGCTTTCAACTTGTGTTCAACTTAATCTACCCACTCAACTAGTTTTCAACTGATTGAACAATGTGAAATTCATTTTCAACAGCTGAAGTTCAACTGAACTTTTTTGTGTTTCTTGCCATACACAAAATCTCATAAATTTCCATTAATGATTGAGGAGAAATGTGACTTCATGAACTACAACTACATGACTGAAAATATTAAATTCTTTAAACCATTTTTTTATATGATAATTTAATTTTAGGTAGTTGATTTCAGTTTTTCTCAAGCATTAACTAATTTAACAAGATTTAACAAGATTTGCCATCCAAGCCAAAGGCCCAGATGGCAAGTGGACAAGGAAGCCATTGGCTTATCGAGAGTCCAACAATGTTCACCTACTTATAACCCGCCCTCCTGATATATGTGTCAACCTTGTTTTTAAACATATTCACGCTGCTAGCAGTTACACAATCTGTAGACAGTTTGTTCCATTCATTTACTGTCCTCTGTGAGAACGAGTGCTTCCTGATGTCCAATCTACATTGATCCTTTACTAATTTTACCTCATGTCCTCTAGTTCTGCTATCCTTCTTGAGTGAGAAAAACATATTTCTATCAATATTTTCATACCCATTCAATATCTTAAAAACTTCAATCTGATCTCCTCTTAACCTCCTTGTCTCTAGAGTTGTTAAACCACATTCTTTCAGGCGTTCTTCATAACTAAGGTCTCTAAGTTCTGGAATCATTTTAGTTGCTCTCCTTTGTATGCGTTCAAGCGTATCTATATCCTTCTTACGATATGGTCTCCATGCTTGTATACAGTATTCTAAATGAGGTCTAACTATTGCTTTATAAAGAGGTATAATTAACTTTTTTCCCTTGTATGTTATGTTTCTTCTAATCAATCCAAGAATTTGATTACCCTTTGAAGCTGCAATACCACACTGCTGTGAAACTTTCATATCAGCGCTTATTGTAACTCCTAAGTCCTTTTCTTTTACAGTAGTACCAAGAACAGTAGCTCCCATTTTATAGTTTACATTCAAGTTCCCATGTCCTGTATGTAGGCATTTACATTTCCCAAAATTGAACAGCATCTGCCATTTCTCAGACCATTTCACTAATCTGTCTAGATCGTTTTGTAAATGTTGTTTATCACCATCAGTATTAACCTTTCTAAACAGTTTTGTGTCGTCCGCAAATTTCAGTACGTTACTTGTTATACTCTCGTCCAAGTCATTGATATAAATTAAGAATAATATAGGTCCTAATACTGATCCTTGAGGTACCCCACTCAAAACCGATTTCCAATTTGAAACTTCACCATCTACTACAACTCGTTGTCTTCTGTCAGTCAGCCATTGTTCTATCCAGTCAGTTATGCTATCCCCGATACCATGGGCTTTTAATTTAAGTAGCAATCTTTGATGTGGCACTTTGTCAAAAGCTTTCTGAAAATCTAAGTAGATAATATCTACTGGCGATCCCTCGTCTATCCACTTAGTGATTTCTTCCAAAAAACATAACACATTTGTTAAGCATGACCTCGCTTTAAGGAATCCATGTTGAGATGAATTTAATAATTTATGCTTAACGAGGAAGTCCACCATATGGTCTTTAATTAACCTTTCTAATAATTTACAAATCACTGACGTTAAACTCACTGGTCTGTAATTCTCTGACTTATTTCTCGAACCCTTTTTAAATAATGGTATGATGTTTGCTTCTTTCCATGAATTTGGTTATATGGTTCCATAAATCGGTGTGCTACTTTATTATATTATTATATATTCATTAGGTCAATGTGATAGATTTAAGAAGGATGAGGATACTGATTCTCTTCTCCATTAAGAAGCTTTCAACAAATAGAGTAACAGTAGCTTCTCCACAACAAAATTATGTTCCAAAGACTAATGAATGATTCAGTAATGGGAACCATTCAGTGGTTGACAGGTCTTTGAATTCTCCATAAAAAAATGCACATTTTGACAAGACATTCAGTAAGTTGCAGCAGTAGTTTACAAAAATAACAGCAGAACACAGATAAACCATAATGCAATTGAGAATTTAGTTCATCTTAACCAACCTACTTACACCAGACTTGTAGTATGACAGTTCCAGTGTCTTGTCCCACGTCACTGTTCAGTTGACACGTGTACTGTCCTGCATCTGTCCTCATGGTCTGCTTGAGTGTCAGTGGTTACTCTGATGACCTCTTGACGTTTCTTTCATGTGACACTGTTCACTGCTGGTCTTGCACCTAGTGACCAACATGCGATGGTCACTGACTGTCCTTCTACCACTGGATCTGGTGTCATGACTGACACGGTTGGTTTATCTACAATGATTGTACAACTATGTCAACATACAAGCAAAGACTCTTCCTTATTATAAACACCTCCACATCATTGTGAGCAAACAGGCATTACACAATTACAAAGAGCCACTTAATACAGCTAAAACTAAAATTAGAAAATTGTGTTCTTAAAGTTGGAGATTCCGGTCATATCTCTGGTTGACTGAAGACTGACATGTCAACCAGTGTTACTGATACCCATATGTGCAGTTTAATGAAATGGGCATAACCTCGCCTACAAGTGACGTATTAACGGAGGCCGGCATACACAAAACCAACACAAAGTCTTAAACAAACGTGCTATTTTGCGAGAAAGAGGACTAATTTAGTAAAAACAGGCCAAAATATGTTACATCAGTTGAGCTTTGATGCAATTAGCATGGGTCATATCCTATTGGCAAGTATAGTAATTGGTGTATACAAAGTGATTTTCGTTTGGCAAGCGAGTATTGCCAGAATACAACGCTTGTGACATAGGGTTATCTAACAGTATGGCGTGGCACATGAAATTAAGATGTTGTGTGTTCAACAAGGTTTTCCTAGTAAATCACTGGCATGATATTTAATTGTAGTTATAAATGGTTATGTTTTTGTAACTCTTATAGGTGCATAGACCGAATTGTACAGGGATTGTCAATTGTATAGGGACTGTATACTGAACTGGATAGAAAATAGTTGACTGAGAGAAGTAGTTGATCGGGAGGTTTCAAATTGAAAATCAGTTTTGACTTCAAGGATCAGTATATCAATGACTTTGGAGATCATACAAAAGCAAGGTTACGCAATTATTTTCTGCAGCACAAGAGTAGTGACCATCATCCAGAGTGTGGTCAAGGGAACATATTGTCAAGTCTAGGTCACTGAGTTGGTAGCGACTAGAAGTAGAGATCACTGTGCTTCCTTTCTTCCATGTCACTAGTTTGACGACATTTTGTGGTCTGCTATCTGTGACGCTACAGGTCAGTGTCACTGAACTTCCTTCTGTTGGCTTCCCAGTACTTAAGTGTGTCACAGCTGTATTTGGGGGGTCTGAAATGTCGAATATGACAGTTGCAAAAACAAGAAGGAATTGTCATTTACAAAAAGGAAAGTGTGAGCCCTAATCAATACTATGTCATTTAAAACTCATAGTCAAACAAATGTAAGGAAGAAATGCCAAGCCCACCAAACTTTGAGAAGATTTACACAAGCGAACAAACTGGCACAGATTTTCTCACCCGTCTGAATGTCTGTCTGTGAAACATGAGCAGTGTATTGTAAATAGTATTTAAAATAAAAAATACCTGTAGTTTGCATATAACAGCGTATGGTTACATCAGTAATTATCATCACATTAGTACTATTGTCAGCGTGAACCAATGGCTGCATTTTTTAAGTAGACACTGCTTTCTTAATCGCCGCTGAGTTCCAGCTTCCGGGACATCCCCTACTATTCCCCGGCTACCCAGAACGTCGATTGACAAAGTGTTAACGTTGAAACGCAACACATTGACATGGTAATAATTTTTGGTCAATTTGACGTTGTTCTAATAGTATCCGCATATATCTTAAATAGCATGAGTATCATTATGTACCTACCATATCTTCTTGATACGTCTTCGAAACCTCTCACCAACGAAATAACTCTCTCCCTCCCTCTTTCTCTCCCCTTCCCCCTCCCCCTCTCTCACTCTATCCCTCCCTCCCCCTCTCCCTCTCTCTCTCTCCCCGGGTAGACACACATGCTGCTTTGTTTTGAATGAATCATCTTATCTCTGATATTAACCACCAGGAGTAGATCCAAGATCTGGCATTCTCTAATACCAGATGAAGCTTGAGTACAGCAACCCACATGGGTTTGGGCTAGTGCGAACATAGACAGATAGTCAGTAGGAAATCTAGATGTGTGTTATGTCTGTAGTCATCGGCCGACTCACGAACTATGGGTATATGAAAATACAGGGGTGGCCATGAAGCACCCGAAGAAGGGCCTGTTTCTTAGTACAAGATGTGATAAAAACAGTGTAAGATTTCATTGAAGTTCTTCTAAGCTAAGTGTATTTAGTTTGTATTTATAACTAATACACAGTATATTTAAATTTGAATAGATGCACTATTTTTAGTTATGTTGGAGATGATTTGGGTTTCGCGCGTTTTAACCACTACAGTTTACATCCATCATCTTGATTTATGGTGTAGAGCCTTTAGAAATGGTGATAATATATATATATATATAAAGTAAGGACTACACCTGATGCATGCCTACCGTATCAATAACAGTTAAGTAATAAAACAACGTACGTTTAGACTAAAGCCTTGCCTTAACACAATCAGTAGACAACTTTCCATTAAGAGCCAAGAACTTATGCTGCTGATGTTCTCATCCTTGTGTGGTTTATCCCAGGTGACACCGACGCCATCCTGTCGTGACGTCAGTTGTCAGTCATCAATTGGCTCCTTGTCGTCCACTGATGAAGTCATGTTGTCTAAATTTGGTGACTGAGTTTTGATGGTGACACCTGGAATGATGACATCAAGTCTATACAAGCAATACATATCAGTCAAAGTGTTGTAGTTTGGTCATTGTAATATTTTACAGAAATTACTTGGTTATTGTAATATTTTACAGAAATTACAAAATAACATGACTTATCAAGCAGCTTTCTGTCAGTTAAAAAAATTATTTTCTTACAATTAAAGACAATCTGTTTTCCAGAACAAAGAACGATGCTCTGGCAGTTCATTTAGAAGTATTTCCTTGTTATAAATTTGTATCAAAGAATTGAGAATGGTTGTATAATATTGAAGTATTTCACTGACAGGCAAACAGATTTCAAAGAAAGGAGAAAAGATGCACTGGCAGTTAAATGTAGAAGAATACATATTGCCACTCCCTCGCTGTCAGTTGTGGTTGCGACTATGACTGCTCACTTAGTTCGCAATAAGTCCTCTCCAGATTGGTCTTTCATCAGCAACTAAATACCACTGCTTGGAGTCTATCTTTTTTCTGCAAGTTTCTCTTTACTACGTCTTTGAATCTAAATGACCTCTGCTTCTAGCACTTTCTCACAGTTCTCAGAGTGCTGAAGAAAACCACACTTCCATAAACAACTGGAACATATTAAAGAGTAATGACGTGAGTCTGACTTTGTGATGAGTTGGTTGTATTTAGTCCAGCATCGTTGACACACACCAATGTCACATAGTAGGTGTTTTTCTCAAACAGCCAGCTTTCTAGCGAAGTGTTGCTCACAAATTGACTCGGCTCCAATGTCAACAAAAGGCTGCACATCAGTGCCACCTGGTGAGCTGCCAATAGACCACCATGTTTGACCACCTACAATAAGAGAGAGTCAATTGTAGTTTTGTGAGTTATTAATAAATGAAGATATGACTTATAGCATGTGTACTGGACAGAGAAACTTAACTGGGGAAAATGAACAAACATTTTGAGAATAAATACTCAATTGTATAAATATTCTAATATTGAAAGCTATGTAAATTACTGATGTTTACTATTTGTTGTGATATTCTATTATATATTGGTTACCTGATCCCAGCTTTTAACACAACATATCTTACTTTTTAATGAATCTATGAAGGCCGGTTGGTTTCAATCAAATGAAGCATGAGAGAGAGAGGCACGGCAGTGTAGTGGCTAGCACATCTGTCTGACACAACAGAGTTCTGAGTTCAAGACCAGGACCAGGCAAGGATATGTTTGGTGTAAAAACCTAGCCCTCAACAATAGGGACTGTGTATCTCTCGTGATTCGGATGATCACGTTAATGTTGGTCCCGTTTCATTTAACTGGGGATGTAAAAAAACCATTGAGGACAACATGCACCCTGGCAGCGACCACCCTCAATGTCAGCACATAAAAAAATCGGCTTGGTGATATTGTTACGAAAAAGGCTGGCTAATTGAATGAGGCCTAGTGACAACATAACATTGTAGTAACCACAACATACAGACTAATTAGTTAATAGAATGTTGTCAAGTGCTGGAAGCAACAAACATATAAACAAACAAACAAACAAACACACGATACACTACCTGACTCTCTCTCTCTCTCTCTCTCTCTCTCTCTCTCTCTCGGATCCAGTGACAGCCTTGACAGTCACAAAGTATGGCTGCAGGAGACTCTCACTGTTCACGGCCATGTGCAACGGCTCCAGGGCCAGGTCTGTCAAGTCAAAGGGGATGACTTGTGTCTCATCAGCCTGACAGGATGGTGTACAGACAATTTGGTCACATACACTCCTGCAGGGAAGACAAGGTCAGCTGATCTGAAACACAGGACAGTCAGGATTTTGGTAATCAGGTCTGCTGGGCTTAGGTGTTAGTCTGACTCTGGTGATGGCTCCAAAGAAAACATCTGTGCCTAATCCTGAGTGTTGCAATCCATTTTAGAATCATGAAAGGAGGATTAAGGGGGTTCGTTAAGGGTGTGCGACTGATATCTAGACAATTGTCGGAAAGGGATCCTAGCCTTTGTACCCCATCCAGAACAACTCTCTGTTGCATCATGTGCAATGTAAAGATTGTGTGTAACCGTGATTACTCTGCATTCATGTTCGTGTTCACTCTCGTTTGAGACAGTGTAGCTGGATAGAAGTGATGCTTACATATGATAATAATAAAGTAGATATACAGGGCCTGATCAATCAAGGTGCTTTACATACATGTAGTTCATAACTGTTAAATTTTATTTTTTTTCCTCATGACACCAATATTTTTTTTGGCTCAGCAAATGACCCGGTTGAACTCAGCAAAGACAGGCAAATAACTTGGTTAATTGGTTATGTGGTGTGTAGTTAATCAATTATCACATAATGGGTAGGAAATTAATGTCATGCTATTTAGTAACTATGAAAAGCTACCACTAATGTAAAAATCAATTGATATTGAAATGATATATGTAAGTAAATTTCTAGTTGTTTTAATAGGACGATAACTTTGAAAAGTATTGCAATTATGCATACTAGTGCAAAATATTTACTACACAAAAATGCTCAATTAAAACAATATACTATTCACAGTACCTGATTTGTGTTTCATGTTGTTGTGAAGTGTGGGGAAACACCTACAAAACAAATATTGACTGCATTTATTTGTTACAAAAGCAATTAGCAAGGATTGTCAGCAATGTACACTGTTGGCATCATATAAATGGATTATCTTGTGAATTGCATATATTAAAGCTATCTCATTTTCTAAAACTAAAAACTCCCATTATAATGAGTGAAGCAAACAAAAAGTTGTTACCAAATAATCTGCTGTTATTCTTCAACAGTTTATGACATGACACGTCAAACACAACAAAGTAAATACTCAAGACAGGTATTTGATAAAATGACTCTAATATCCCAATGTACATCTGCACAAGGTATACAATTATGAAAGAAGCAAATTTGGGTATGTGGAATTAAAATTGCAAGAACATGTACTGTCCATGTTAATTAATTTATTCAGATAGTGGTTCCATGATCGTGTGATAGCTATTATGTTATGTAATATAATATTCTACATTCTTATGATTTGATTCAGCATATTAACATACAAAACTACTATCCCACTGGAAAAAAGTGAGATATCAATGACAGCATATCAGGAAGCATGTAAATTGTTATGTTCATTACCTTATTGCACTAACCAACGTCGTTTAGGCTGTCAGAGTTACCTCTTGAAATATCAGAGACAGCAAAGGAGGTTGTTGTAGACCATCCCGAAGACATGACGATGTTCCTACTGCACAGTCGGTCATAGCAGCAAACATGGGTCGGACTGCAAATGTCAATAATGCAACCGAGCCAAATATGTGTTTCTTTCATAACAATCAGGCTCGATATTACCATCATTTTAGATGTGAAGCTGTGTGAATTATGTGGCTGTCGAATATTTAGTTGGTATCAACCACATTTCCCTTTGGACACAAAACCGTGCACCTACTGTCTTGAGTCAGCAACTGATATGACTTCACCAAGCACCAAGCCATTCAGTATAAAACAAACAAACACAATATCCACAGTTTACAAGATAGTACCAGTGTGCGCTGTTCTTAGTTCACACGACAGCAAAGTTAGCTGTCGTGATCCACAGTAGGAACCACGAGAAGGTGACACGCGCTTTTCCCACCACAGGTATTATGTGTATGCAGTATAAGTGTGAAAAGTCGTGCCTGAAACTTAACCATCTCCATCATTAGCTAGGATAGCGCTACCAGTGGTCATTTGGGCCCATCTCTGTATCCTTTCAGAATATGGTCGAAGATGTTAGCAATATATGCTATGGAAAGATCAATTTCGTAATATTAGCATTTTCATGTACTTTAACATGTTCACAAGATTATTGTACTTGTAGAATAAACGGAAAACATTTTTTTAAATATAAATTAATTAAATATCATTTTAGAAGTGCATAAGATGTCATCATATGTAGGCTTTGTCAAAACTGGTGTGTTTGGTCGCACAGTGATTGACAAAACTGTGAAAAGTCTCCAGGCTGACAGTATGATGGTCTGTTTAGTCTCTTGACATCTTGCAGCACATTCTTGTGGAACTGTTCCTCCTCCTCCTATATTACTGCAACCTGCAACCAGTTAATTTTAAGATAGGTTATTCTGTATGAAAAATTGTCTGTATATTCTGAGCTAAGACTTGGAGAAAACAGCTGTACATGTTTCTGTGGATTTGTATTCAGTAGTGGCTTCATTACCAGGAATAAACCACTGTTTGGTTTGGTTTCTACCAAAATAATTGAATTACTAATTGAATTAAAGTTAATTGTTAATTTAATACAAGAATTTGGGAGGTTAATTTAATTTAATTGACCTGAGAAATGTGTGACGTTAATTTAATTGAAACATTTCTGATTGAATTGTAATTTAATTAATTAACTTTTCAAGTTAATTGCCCCATGATTTGAGCCTGGGCATCCAACCATTCAGCCATCACAGCTGAAAATGCACAAATTCCATTGCATTATTTTTGAATAAAAAATTTGAAGTCACACAACTTATGAACTGTTTGCTAAAAATTAACACGATTAAAACAGTAATCAAGGTATTATGCTGTATTGAAAATCTTAGCGGAATAGAAAGCCAAAGAATGTACACAATAATACTAACTCTTCATCACTGGACTCCTCATCGTTGGCCTCTTCTGCAGCATCCAGAATAGAGAGGTCAGATGGTTTGTAGTCAATGGATGGCTTTAATGGTGACAACAACATGGAGGGAGAGGGCAATGGTGGCTCAGCTAATGGGACATCATCACCTGGAGTCTTCTTGGGTGTGGAAATTAGACAGGGTGGCTCAAGTTGAATGTCGACAAATATATTATCCAAGCTGTACTGTGTCCCTGCGTCACATGTCACCACTATGTCTGTCTGAATCTCTGGAATGTAGAATAATCATTAATGAAAAGGCAAAGTTCATAATAATTATGTATGTTTGGTGACATACAGACTACGCGACGAAAATTAATTAGTAATAATGCTGAGAGAAATACAATTATGGTCTATTTTTTTATTTTTGATGGAGAAATTAATTTTGTATGGTATATAAAAGTACTAATAATTACGCTAGTGAAGACAGACATATTAGACACAATTCCCTACAAATATCAATGATGTTTTTATTCACATTTCCACTGTCTAAAGCTTCATATATTAGGCAGTCTGATTTTTTATAGACTTCTCTGATTTTTGGTCTGCAGGTAGCATAAATCTACCGCAGTGGTTACAGGGCATTCACAAAACCATATATCTATAATATATGATATACTGGGGATCTCACCTGACTTGAGCTCCCTCCCTAAAACTGCAAGGTGTGAAAATTTTGAACAGTTAGCTTCTTGGGTCATCTCGCCCATGTTAATTTTCCTGTCCTTTCAGCCTGCCACTGTAAATGTGTAATATATCAATGCACTGACTGGACGATTATTGATTGCCATTAAAAAGCCCAATCTTGGGCTAATCAAGTAGGCCTACTTGGCAAGTGCCACACCATGAAATCTAGAGCTAAACACCAAACTTATATTGATTTCTTCCCTACATATCATTACAGTTTGACAGCAATAAAAAGTCTAGATCTACCGTGGACTTCACCAGGGCTGGGTCCAATTATGTAATTGTAATTGATTACCGGAAAATTGTGTAATTGTAATTGATTATGGTTTCGAAATGTTGCTGTAATTGTAATTGTTATATTTTGTATAACTGAAAAAAATGTCAATTACAATCAATTACGGTACACTTTATACCACAAACTACCTGAACGAATTGTCACTAAAAATATAATTTAAGTCTCACATGAGTTGAAAATCAAGACTAATAATAACACCTGCTTATATATTTATATTTAAGTTACAGTTAAGTTAAGTTACATATACACTGTCTGGTGGGTACTGGTTCATGGTGCTAGTGGTGGGTAGCCTTAGCAATTAGCTAGTAAGGTGGTAACAGCCAGGAAGCAATAAACAATGCACAGACATTGTCAGACAAAGGCTAAGCTGGTATTCAAACAACATGGAAAGAACTGTAGCCTGATATTGCTTCAGAAAATATCTGCTCTGCGAAACATTGCAGAGTTAGTAAGCCAATCACACCCCTTGTGTTGTGGAGGAATGGAGACAGGTCAGGTGGCAAGGACCATTTATATGGCTTCTCTCCCCATTCCCAACACAAGGCAAAGGGCAGACCAATTAAGAATGTTAGCTTAGAGCATGAGCTACAACCTCAAAGTAAAGACATCATACCCTATTATTAGTATTTTCCGAAAAAAATTTAATAATTGCACACAGAAAAATGTCTATAAAACTAGAAAGGATGCTTAGAGAAGAACTACAAATAAATATTGTATTATGGCCTATGGGATTTTGTCCAATTTTCATATTTTGTTATTTTGTCTGTAAAGAATATGTCCTGTAGGATTATGTCTGGATACTGCATTGTATTTTGATATAACGAAAATATGTTTTAAACTGCTATCTTTTTAATTAGTATAATTCAAAGTCACAATTCAACAAAATGTAAAAACATTACTGTTATATTTGTTTATCAATTGTGTACAAAATATTGAAATTCAGTGATTTTGTGAATATATTTGGTTCTGCATAATGTAATTGTAATTGAAATTGAAACAGTGTAATTGTAATTGATTTGGACATTTATGACTGTAATTGTAATTGAAATTAAAAATTAAATGTAATTGTAATTGATATAATTTTGTGTAATTGGACCCAGCCCTGACTTCACCACTACTGTCACTGGTCACGACATGGGGAGGACACCTGGTGTGTGAAATTCGTGAAAATTACATACCTCCTTTTCACAGAAATTGCTTCAAAGCATGAGGCCCGTGCATTTCTGCCACGAAATTCTCCGGTTTCCCAAATATGAGTACATCCTGCCTAACAGCCACTGTGTCCTTACGCAACTGGTATACCTACTGACAAATGGCATCATTTCAAAGCTTAGATGCTACTGTGCACAAGAACATCACTTCCACTCCCTCATCTACACAATTTCTGCTCTCACAAATAAACTCTATCTGCACAATGAATTTTTTCCTTGGGATTCTTTATGTATGTAATGGCGGATGGATTATGACTGTGGTCCGTGCCCTAATTAATTTCCGACATCTCACAAACCATCACGAAAGTTATACCAAATCGAAGAAAAACATTTATCTCGATAAATCACAGAAGGAAATCCACATCGCAATGCTACACATTAATTGATATGTTACCGAGACATGCCCCCGTATGTGAGGGGAAGAATTTCAAGTGGGCTGAATTACATATATGCACTTTAGTCATAAAGCCCACACAGCTTGCTGTGCCGGAGATATAGGAAATCTTACAGGTGTTTCACAAGATGTGGGGTATTTTCATCAATACAACACTAAAATTGTCAACTAATTTTTTATTAAAATTATTATCTTTTTTTTAATATACACTGTTTTTGGGCAAAAAGCTACCATTTCAGTGTATTTCACAACATTGATAAGTAATATTGAGCCTTAAAAGTACAACGAATTATGGTATGCGTGAAAACAAGCTATATATCTGACAAGTTTTCATGTGAACATTTGGCATTGCTTACACGGATGACCCAATTTCAAGTCACTGAAGGTGCCAACTGCCTGTCAACGAGATAGAACAGGATGCTGCCTGTTTGGGGCTTTTGAGTGTCTACTGTTGCAACTACAGTGACGATAAGCCTACTTTTTGCTCAGATTTCAACTACAGGAGGTTGTAAATTCTATTCAGAATCTACATTGGGGTATTTTCTCACCCAATAGCTGTGCAGCATGACAGACAATTGGTCTACCCCACTAAAATTCTGGCCATTGCTTAAATGTCAGATGGACAGATTGCTCCAAGATCAGTCAGATAGTAAAAGTGTTTGACTCTGATACAGATATCAGCATGGAGAAGAAAAGTGAAGTTCCGAATAGCTAAAAATGTGATGAGATGTGGCTTTCAGAAGGGGCACACTGTGCACACGTCCAAGAAAGACGTTGCAGACAATTCCACACCAAGCATGTGGATGCCAAGACTCACGCAAGCCGAATTCACAAGAGAGTTGCCAAAGTTACACCAGGACCAGGTGGACTCATCGAAGTCCCAGATGCTGAGGGCAAATCGGGTGGCGCCAAACTCATGAGACCGAAGAAACGTGTTGCTGATGACTTAACAACGACATACCTGAAGAAAGATGACTCACAATCAGAAATGCGTATTATGCATAGAGACAAAACAACACAGATGTATGAGTGCATTGCAGAGCATGCGTCCCTTATTGACAGTTAATTGTGTGCTGTTCCTAGATTTACAGTGCATACAGAGGTCAAGGTTGGCCTCTGCTGGAAACAAAATCTCAGGTGTGTTAAGTGTGGATACACATCAAAAATGTTAAAGTTATACCATGACGTACCAACTGAGAAGGCAGGGCAGAGATCTGCTGCTCCAAATGTCGGCCTTCAGGTGGGACTGCAGGAATCTACCACAGGAATCGCTAAAGGGCGAGTGATAATTGCTAGCTTAGATGGTTCACAGTGATCTCGGCCTTTCGGGATCTCGGCCCGTGCGCGACAGTGAACTCGGCCTGTGCGGCAGTGATCTCGGCCTGTAATTTTCTATAAAAACGGACGTTAAATAAAACTTCTTCTTGTCTAGTCAGTGATCTCGGCCTGTTTGAGGGAGTGATGTTGGCCAGAAATAATTAAGTGTTTGTAAAATAAAACTTATGTACTGTGATAACTGCTATATAATCGACTCAATAATGTTCACTATTGCATGGTCGGACTGACTTATATGACAGCGATCTCGGCCTGTTTCTATAACGGGCCTTTTTATTATAGTTATGTCCAACATATTTAAATAAAAACTATAAATTATCATCGGCAAAATCTGCGTGCTAAATGTAGCCATTTTAATTCATCAGTTATAAGTATAACATTTCATTAGTATGTACAGTCCGTTGCCATAATGTGTACTGATATCATAGTATATATATATATATATATATATATATATATATATATATATATATATATATATATATATATATATATATATATATATATTATGTATAGACAGTTGTTGGATATAATGTAGATATATATTTATTTTTGTTATTCGAGTGGGACAATGTTTCGACTCGGAATCGTGGCTAGTTTGCAGAAGAAAACAAAAGGCATAATGTAGAAAGTTTCTATTTTTATTTATAATTCCCTCAAAATCAATACATAAATGTCGTGACGTACCCTATGCAAATAAATTAAAAGAAAAAATAACAGTAAAGATGGGAACCAAGAAAGAATTAGAAATGATATAAAATTGTTACTATAACCATATACCACACAGTACAATTAAATGGTAATCACAATATGAAATCCTTAATACAATCTAAAATAGGAATATATATATATATATATATAATTAAATCATAATCACAATATAAATTCCTTATTACAATGTATAATAAATCCTTATGTATAATAAATGTATAATAAATCCTTATGTATAATAAATCCTTATATATAATGAATCCTTAGTACAATGTATATAATATATACATATATATATATATATATATATATATATGTGTGTGTGTATATAATATATACATATATATATATATATATATATATATATATATATATATATATAATTATAGAAGTAGAGTAGCAAGATTCGGTTCGGAGAGCACACTTAACGCATCACAGGGCCATACAATCGGCCAAATGTCTTCAGGCACTGCATGACTGTCTTTTCCCCAGATCGATATAGATCCCACTGCATTGCAACCTTCCCCTGCAGGTGTCGAAATGTCTTTTTTTGGTGCCTTCTCAGTTTCCCCTCTGATACCAGTCGCAGGGTGAGTTCGATCTGAGAAACATTATGCTCACACTTTCATATACGTAAGAAATAATGGTATCACTCTGTGATCTTTTGGTCCTTCTATATTAGAAATGACGTTACTTGAAATGAACATGGCAACATTATGTTAAGGTTTAAAATAAATTACACAATTTCATTTATAGTACTGGTATTGTCAGCTACAGTGTGGAATTGCCTACCTGTGCACCTTCTTCGTACAGCTGACTAGTCAGTTGATAGAATGGCATCTGCTGCTTGGCCTTGGTATTAAATCCGTGATGCCATCAGCGATGTGTTGTTCCTGCATGGAGAAATCCAGATCGACGGGATCCCGGGGACGAGCTTTCTGACTTGCATAATTTCCATTCCGTGCCAGGTAGTCCATACCGGGTAGATTCGGACACGGCACCGCCCCGAGGTGCTTGTTCACTACAGCCGTCACGATCTGACTGGCTGGACTAAAACACAAACGTTATGTTAGTTAGTCAAAGTTGATACACGCAGTAGTAATTGTGGTGATCCTGAAACGTAGAAAGTGGCACAGTAGTTATGCTCATATAAATATCTATATGTATTGAATATTTGCAATCACATTATGAAAACTTTTTATAACTACGGGTTTTGTGCACAAAATTATTACCTTTGGTGCACATTTGCAGCACCTCCATTGAGGCAAGTCAACCGAACCCTTCACCAGCTGCCTATAGAAGGCTCTGCTGACACCTGCAAATTCACACGAATAAATGTATGCCGTAATTATGATAAAATATTAAGAAACCCAATACTTCTGATGTTCTTAGACAAATTTTGCCATCCCGCCACATAGCAATTAACTTTCGGGTTGTCATTATTTATGTATATTATCAATAGTGAAGACGACTGTACAACGCACGCAACATACCTGTCCCGCACACTCTGTGTTGCCATAAATTGCACCCGTCGCACAACAGAGCCTCTTGGCGTTTACGCACGATCCATAAGCAACTGAGACACGCGGACGACTCGCGATTCATGGCGGGAAAGCAGATTCACGATCACAAACACTTAAAACCTTGGTTGTCGTAATTTTACAAACTATTAAACTGTTATAGTTGTACTTTCACGAGCAATTCAAATATCGTACGTTCGCGCTTGTAAGTGAACCCAGTGTTTAGTCATCGATATTCCCCTCTTTATAAAGCTGGGTGGCGGCTATGATTCTGACCAATCTTAGCCTATTCTGACCAGTCATCTTTATGGAACACTTCGCTATTGCTGCGGCCCACGGCGATCTGGGGCCACACAGTTAGTAGGGCTTAACTTCAGCTTTGGTCATGTTCAGACAGACAACATGAAAATATCAGCTCAATGAAACAATGCACAAGTCGAAAGCCAATTACTACAGCCTGCCCCTAATACATTCTTTACGCAAACAAATCAAAGAAAGACAACATGAAAAGATCAACTCAATGAAACAATGCACAAGTCGAAAGCCAATTACTACAGCCTGCCCCTAATACATTCTTTACGCTCACAAATCAAAGAAAGACAACATGAAAAGATCAGCTCAATGAAACAATGCACGAGTCGAAAGCCAATTACTACAGCCTGCCCCTAATACATTCTTTACGCACACAAATCAAAGAAAGACAACATGAAAAGATCAGCTCAATGAAACAATGCACGAGTCGAAAGCCAATTACTACAGCCTGCCTCTACACATTTTTAACGCACACAAATCAAAGATAGACAAAATAAAAATAGTAGCTCAATAAAACAAAGCAATATATTATATTTGTGACGTCATTGTGACACCTATATCGGCTAAGAATAAAATCACGACTGATCTGATCGTCAAAAACGTCTTCTTACCAATCGTAGCCCATTCTGACCAATCATCTGTATGGAACACGTCGATCTTACTTCGGCCTGCGTCGATCTGGGCCCACGCAATTAGTAGGGCTTAACTTAAGCTTTTGTAGGCCTAATCGTCGACAACATCAAAAAGAGGCCATGTTCAGACAAACAACACGAACAGATCTGCGCAATGAAACAATGCAAGAGTAGAAAGCCAATGACTACCGCCTGCTTCTACACAATGTTTACTCACACAAATCAAAGAGACAACATGACACGATCAGCTCAATAAAACAAAGGAACGACAGAAAGCCAACTACAACAGCTTAACGCACACAAATCAAAGATAGACAAAATGAAACGATCAGCTCAATAAAACAAAGCAAGAGTAGGAAGCACATTACTATGACCATCACTTTTTTAACGTACAAATAATATTTTAAAACCGATTACATGATAAATATTAACGGGATATTATGTTTGTGAAGTCATTGCGCCTATACACCTATATCGGCTAAGAATAAGATCAAGACCGATCGTCTAAAAACATCTTTATTGCACTGAACATTGTTTATCGTAACAATAAATACATGATACAACTTCTTGTACCGATAAATATGGCCTACATTACTATAACAAGGCCCGTAATCAAAGACAGGCCGAGATCACTGCTGTACAGGCCGAATTCACTGCCGCACAGGCCGAGGTCACTGGCCGAGTTCACCAAAACAGGCCGAGATCACTCAGGCCGAGATCCCGAAAGGCCGAGATCACTGTACACCCGGTTACCACTATGGAACAGAATCGGGTTTTGGCCCCGGTGGCACAGTCGGTTAGCGCGCCGTACTTATAAACAGTACCGCCTGGCAACAGGCGTGGCAGACTGAGATATGCGGAGGTTTTGAGTTCGTTCCTCACCCAGCGCACATCTTATGTGATGGTTAGCATAGTCCCTTCTCAGCGAACATCAGCTGTAATGGGGGTATGGCCCTATGGTGTACAGGTCATTTTAACTTTATGCCGCCATACGGTGTTAATGGTCGGTGAATGAATTTTGGCCCTATGGTGTACAGGGCATTTTTTATTTTTGTATCCCGCCATACGGTGTAAATGGTCGGACTAGAGGAATGGCCCTATGGTGTACAAGGCATTTTTAATTTCATTCCACAATATGGTGTATATGGTCGGTGTATAATCTTTGCCCCTATGGTGTACAGGGCATTTTTTAATTAAATTCCGCCATACGATGTATATGGTCGGTGTATAATCTTTGGCCCTATGGTGTACAGGGCATTTTTTTTATTAAATTCTGCCATACGTCGTATATGGTCGGTGTATAATCTTTTGCCCTATGGTGTACAGGGTATTTTTAATTTCATTCCGCCATACGGTGTATACCCAGCAGGCACACGACGTTGTAGCAACGTTGTAGCAACGTCAGGTATCGACGTTGTGATGACGTCGAAATATTGGTCGATATGAAAGTTGAGTCGACGTCGGATATCGACGTTGTTTCAACGTCGGATATCGACGTTGTTCCAACGTCGGATATCGACGTTGTTTCAACGTCGGTTATCGACGTTGTTTCAACGTCGGATATCGACGTTGTTTCAACGTCAAGTATCGACGTTGTTTCAACGTCAGGTATCGACGTTGTGATGCCGTCGAATTATTGGTCGATATGAAAGTTGAGTCGACGTCGGATATCAACGTTGTTTCAACGTCATGGTTGTTTCAATGTTGTAACAAAGTTACAAACTGACTAGATTTCAACGTCCTTAGTAACGTTGATTTTGTAATTGAAACAATGCTGACTGATCTGTCAGCATTGTTTCAACTTCAATGAAACAAAGACACAAATGTATCGGCGAGTCCTATGTTTTTTATTGATGATATAAAAGAAAATGCAATTTAGAATATAATTTGTGTCTGATTAGACAGTGTCAGTGGGTTGTTTGGTTGTGCTGGCTGTTCGTCCACCTCCCCCACTCCTCTCTGGCGCATACTTCAGGGTGGCGGCAACAGCTGTGTTTACGTCAAACTCGGTGCTGCCATTCACCGACCTCATAACACAAGCTGAAAGGGAATGCATATACGTAAGTTGTATTATATGATATCTTCTGATATCATGAAATGTGATATATATCCTGGTAGTTTCTAGTTGGAAACATAAATCAATGAAGAAGCTTTTCTTGTAAAAAAAACGAATTAATTAAATTTAGTTAATTACCAATTAAGTAACCACGGCCCACGTACGGAATTGGGCGCTTCCTGAAGTTAGGACACTCAACTATAATAACGAATTAAGCAATATGCAGCGCAGAATACTAAATGAAGATTTCACAGAATATATAATATATAGATATATTATAATAATATATAATTAATGTTGTGTTTCTATTATGGTAAATCAATTACTCGCAACAAATAAACATATAGACATATATAGTGACAGCTAGTGCTGCTGAGTTCACCTAAGACTATTATGTCCAAGACAGTTCACGGCCTTCGAGTTTGGCGCCTAAAATTTACGATGTGAAAAGATCTACTTTCGTATGCTTTGCGAACAAAAATTATTTGCATAATGCTCAAAATCAATGTACTGGATAATAAAAAATACAGCCAACGATTCACAAATGAATTTCTAAAGATGTATACGTACCATGTCTTGCGGCGCGCCAATCGTTTATAAATTATAACTGTAAAAAGAATATGGCGGCATGGGCCGGGTAGACCCGCAGTAAAAAAAAATTCATATTGATAATCGTCAGTGAATATTTTGAACATATGGAACTTACAACTAGAAAATGTTGTCATTGTTTGTTAATTTTTTTGTGAGAGTAACTACACGTTTCATATGAATTTTAGTTAGTTTCTTTCCATTTTATTTTGCTTCCCGCGTGGTGCATTACCGCGCGGGAAAATTCCCTTGCATGCTATGCGAAATTTAATACAAGTAATAAATCATAAGGGTACAGTGCGCGTGAGATATCAGAGCTCGGCCTCTCTCGGTCCAAGCTCTGATAAATTACCTCCCGCGAGTGCGGGCGCCGCATGTGTGGCTGGCAAACGGGCTGTTGTCGGCAAGCGCTTGCCGAGCGCTGCCAGGCGATTTCCCCCTCGGGCCGATGAATGCGTGCTGGTTGGGACATGATTCCTCATCCTGTTTTAAACCTAAATCGGTTATTTGGCTAGTGAATCAAACAGACAAAGTTGTGCGATCACAAATCCAGTCACTGACATTGGAAGCATGCTGTACGTTGCCGTTCAAATAAAAATTAATGTTCGTATAGTAACTTTCATCTTTAGCATAATAACCTAAATTCGAAGTCTTAACCACGTCAAACTTCGACGTTTTTACGACGAAGGTTGATCGATGTTATATTGGTGTTGCGTACATGTTGCGTCCACTAATTTTCGTTGCGTATACCGACCTAAATGCGACGTCGCAACAACGTCAAGCTTCGACGTTGTTACGACGGAGGTTAATCGACGTTACATTGACGTTGCGTATATGTTGTCCATCTACATACATTGCGTTCCGACCTAAATTCGACGTGCTAACAACGCCAAACTTCGGCGTTGTTACGACGGAGGTTAATCGACGTTACATCGACGTTGCGTGTATGTTGTCCACCTATGTGCGTTGCGTACCGACCTACATTCGACATCCAAACGACGTCAAACTTCGACGTCGGTACGACGGGGGTTGATCGACGTTGCATAGACGTTGTGTATATGTTGTCGACGTCGCGACTTTATTTCAACCTATTTTCGACGTCGAAACGACGTCGGTGTGCCTGCTGGGTATGGTCGGTGTATAATCTTTGGCCCTATGGTGTACAGGGCATTTTTTTAAATTAAATTCCGCCATATGGTGTATATGGTCGGTGTATAACCTTGGGCCTATGGTGTACAGGGCATTTTTAATTTCATTCCGCCTTACGGTGTATATGGTCAGTGTATAATCTTTGGCCCTATGGTGTACAGGGCATTTTTTAATTAAATTCCGCCATACGGTGTAAATGGTCGGTGTATAATCTTTGGCCCTATGGTGTACAGGGCATTGTTAATTTCATTCCGCCTTACGGTGTGTATGGTCAGTGTATAATCTTTGGCCCTATGGTGTACAGGGCATTTTTTAATTAAATTCCGCCATATGATGTTTATGGTCGGTGTATAATCTTTGGCCCTATGGTGTACAGGGCATTTTTAATTTCATTCCGCCATACGGTGTATATGAACGGTGTATAATCTTTGGCCCTGTGGTGTACAGGGCATTTTTTTTTATTAAATTCCGCCATACGGCGTATATGTTCGGTGTATAATCTTTGGGCCTATGGTGTACAGGGCATTTTTAATTTCATTCCGCCTTACGGTGTATATGGTCAGTGTATAATCTTTGGCCCTATGGTGTACAGGGCATTTTTAAATTAAATTCCGCCATACGGTGTAAATGGTCGGTGTATAATCTTTGGCCCTGTGGTGTACAGGGCATTGTTAATTTTATTCCGCCATACGGTGTTAATGGTCGGGGTATAATCTTTGGCCCTATGGTGTACAGGGCATTTTTTAATTTCTGTATTCCGCCATACGGTGTAAATGGTCGGACTAGAGGTAGGGCCCTATGGTGTACAGGGCATTTTTTATCTTATTCCGCCATTCGATGTTTATGGTCGGTGTATAATCTTTGGCCCTATGGTGTACAGGGCATTTTTTTATTAAATTCCGCCATACGTCGTATATGAACGGTGTATAATCTTTGGCCCTATGGTGTACAGGGCATTTTTATTTTCCTTATTCCACCATACGGTGTAAATGGTCGGTTTATGTTCTTTGGCCCTGTGGTGTACAGGGCAGGTTACTTTTAATTTTTCTTGTTCCGCCATAAGGTGGGTATGGTGGCAGTGATGGTGTTTCCCACAGCGTACAGGGCATAGTAATCATTAATTGTCTTATTTCGCCATTTGAATGGTCGGTTTATGCTATCGTTCCTACGGTAGTGCATGTTAATTTTGATTTCTTGTTCCACCATACAGTGTAACTGGTCTGACGATAATATGGGTCCCCGTGAGGTTCATGGCATGGTAATGTTATTATTCCGCCATTCGGGGTAAATGATTGGTTTACACTATTCGTCCCTACGGTGTACAGGGCATGGTACTTTTCTTTTGTCTGATTCCACCATACAGTTGGATTACCGGAGCGGGTATCGTGGTAGTATGTGAGTGGATAATGTTGGTCAAGGGTTAACCATGGTCCCTAGTTTTTAATGACACAGCGTACATAAAGTTCACATTACTACGATCGGGTGCAGTGTTCAACTGGAACAGTAAATGTTACAGCAACGGAGCAACTTCATCATGAGATGCGCATGATGCGGGAGTTGTTGCGTGTAGCGCTGCAACAGGTCACGACGCGGTTGCGTCAGCCTCCGTTGATCGCCAGGTGGCGGCATCATCCGCAGTGGCTCCATCGAGTCAGCCGATCGTCAGGCCAGCTTTTGCCGTTGGTCGCCAGGTGCTGGCACCTGCTGCTCCAGCGCCTGTGCCCTCGACGAGTGGACAAGCCAATGTTCACTCTTCCTCCAGTGCTCGTCAAGCGGTGACTTCCGCGGCTCCTGAGCCAGTGCCCTCTTCGAGTCGTCAGGATACTGGCATGGTGGATCCTCCTTGCCCGACAACCGACCACTTGATGGAGACATCCACTGACCTTCCTGTCACAGGCCGTGTAAACGAGGAAATTGGATTAAGCCATGCAATAAGAATATTGAAAATGTAACTAATTTGTGCGGTGGAAGTGGGACAGTTTTGTTAACCCATGCTGTGAGTAAGCGGATCTAAATTTAGTTAATCCATGCAGTGATAGGGAGGAGTTTTTTGTTATTTCCAGGCGGTGTCACGGGTGTAAATAAAAGATAACGTTTGCTAAGCTACGTGGTGTAAATGGCACAATTGTATTCCGTACGTTGGAAATGGAGGGGTTTCTGTATTCCGTATGGTGTAAACGGAGAAGTCATATGGTGTAAATGGAAATTAAGTTTCGTTAAGCCATGCGGTGTAGATGGCACAATTGTATTCCATGCAGTGTAAACAGAGCAATTTCTGTAGTCCGTGCAGTGAAAACGGAAAGTAGATGGAGACGTCTTTGTTATTTCCATGCAGTGTAAATGGAAATTAACTTTCGTTAAGCCATGTGGTGTAAATGGCGCAATTATATTCCGTGCGGTGTAAACGGAGCAGTTTCTGTAGTCCGTGTGGTGAAAACGGAAAGTGATATGGAGAAGTTTTGTTATTTCCAAGCGGTGTAAATGGAAATTAACTTTTGTTAACCCATGCGGTGGAAATGGCACAATTGTATTCCGTGCTGTGTAAACGGAGCAATTTCTGTAGTCCGTGCAGTGAACACGGAAAGTGATATGGAGGAGTTTTGTTATTTCCATGCGGTGTAAATGGAAATTAACTCTTGTTAAGCCATGCGGTGTAAATGGCACAATTTTATTCCGTGCGGTGTAAACGGAGCAATTTCGATAGTCCGTGCGGTGAAAACGGAACGTGATACGGAGTCTTTGTTATTTCCATGCGGTGTAAATGGAAATTAACGTTTGGTAAGCCATGCGGTGTAAATGGCACAATTGTATTCCGTGCGGTGGAAACGGAGCAATTTTTGTAGTCCGTGCGGTGAAAACGGAAAGTGATATGGAAAAGTTCTGTTATTTCCATGCAGTGTAAATGGAAATTAACTTTTGGTAAGCCATGAGGTGTAAATGGATCAATTGTATTCCGTGCGGTGTAAACGGAGCAATTTCTGTAGTCCGTGCGGTGACAACGGAAAGTGATATGGATAGGTTCTGTTATTTCCATGCGATGTAAATTGAAATTAACTTTTGGTAAGCCATGCGGTGTAAATAGCACATTTATATTCCGTACGGTGGAAACGGAGCAGTTTCGGTAGTCGTGCGGTGTACACGGAGATGGTGGGTTAACCCATGCATTAGGAAATTTATTGAAATTTTCACTAATCCGTGCATTGCAGGCGGAACAATTTTGTTAACCCAGGCAGCGAATAAGCGGATGTATATTTGGTAATACATGCAGTGATATAGAGACGTTTTGTTATTTCCATGCGGTGTTTATGAACGCTAACTTTTGTTAAGCCGTTAGAAACACGCAGGCTTTTTATGTAGGGATCGTACCCCCCGAATTATTTCAGAAAAACAATCTATTTTTCCATTAGGTATACTATTCCACCCTACTACATTAGGTATACTATTCCACCCTACTACATTAGGTATACTATTCCACCCTACTACATGACGAAAATACGAGAAATCGGCAGATTTGCTGACTCGAGTCATAGGGGCTGACTCGAGTCATAGGGGCTGACTCTAGTCGGACTCAAGTCAGACTCGAGTCACCCATTTTCATAACTTAAGATTTGACTTGGAATTCAGAGAGGTGACTCGATACTTGACTTGGAGATCATTGTCTTAACTTAACTTGTCAGTTTGTGACCATCAGATTTAGTGGCTAAAAAGTACACAAAATGTTGTTGTGACAGGCCGCATCGAATACAATAATTAAGAAGTACTTATTATGATTGGCTAATGTTGGCGGGAAAACATCCGCCGACATTTCCCGCTAAAAATACCGCAGACAAACCACAACAGTCATAGCGATTAGTGAACCCTGTTGACTTGGGATTTGACTTGCAATTTAGAGAGATAATTCGAGACTTGGACTTGGGGGGAGGGGGTCATTGATTTGAAACTTGCACAGTCTCGTTGTCACTCTGCTGACCTAATAACAATTGATCCGTCCGCAGCAAGTGTGGCCGTCCCCTGTATATTATGACAGAAAATATGATATGGACGATATACTTAATATATTTTAAAAATTGCAAACTCCGCTTGGAACTCGATTCAATCATTACATTATAATAAGATGATCTAAATTTATGTGTTGCGTTTTAATGAATAAAAATGGGTCTAAATTAGTACATCCCCAGACCCCCAATATTTCCACTTTCTCTAAGAACGCACCCACCAAACTATCCGAGCTACGGGCCTGGTACATGTGGCTAGCACTGCTGCTAGCAAAACATATTAGCCTTATGTTAACGCCACCAGTTACATTTAGGGGAACGTAGGGCAAGCTGACGAATGGGGGCAAGTTGAAGATCGCATAATCATGTAAAAACACGCAACAGACGGCAGCGCCACACAGCTTTCTAGTGACGTACACGCACGTGCGCGATGATCAACACGATAACATTTGTAATGTTATGCAAACTGCAAGCGGTAAAAAATTAGTTGATTTTTCTTGAAATTGGAGAAAGGTTTTGATCAATTTGATTAAAGCAAACAAGTGCAATGTCAGTCTGGCAAAATACCCGTATGGACAAGTTGACCGGGGCAGGTCGACGAACAAGGAGCTACAGCTCAGAATGCCATCAATGGGTTGGGAAATACTCGGATCGGGTTTGTCGACCCGAAGATCGGTGTGATAGTGTATATTCCTCCCGGACGTCTTCCCCGGGGGTGGTAAGATACCTAGGGCATTTCCCCCCACACTCTGGATATCTTACCCGCTCTTTACAAATATGGATTACCAGCTGCTAAGATACAGAAGTGCGCCAGCTGTCCCGGCCACATAATATGCCTCTTCAGCTACACTTGCAATGACTGCGAAGCAGGTTTGTTTAGTTTCACATGTGACTTAGAGTAAACACTTATTGCATTAAATGTTGTGATTGTTGTTGTGATAATTGTCACTACATGATGAAATTGATGGTAAATGCCCCTGATGAAACAATATCCGCTTTACACGCGTAACGTCATAAGTATTGTGATTGTTTGCACGTGAACATTTGTGTCACGAGTGTCACAGTGTAGAAACATTAAAGAATCGCTTTTTGTCGTTAGATCTGGTAAGGCGTAAAATAGTGGATATCCAAAATGGTAAACACTGTGCTTGTCAATGCCGATTATGAGCGTGACTCCCTTTCTCTCTCCGATTATAAGTTACGAAATTTCACCAAGGGTGAAATGAGTTTTCAGCATTTCCATTTTTACTTCACTTAATGTTTGACCAAACATGAAGTAATTTAATAGTTTGTCTGATGATTTCACAAGAACTAAGCAGGATTGATTTTCGCAAAATTTATTTCAATTGAGCCTGGCGAAAAAAATCGAACTTTTAATATATTAATCAATGTATTCAAATTTCTGACTTATTTTGTGTGGTGTATTTTTTTGGATGATAATTGTAAGTGAAATATACAGTAAATGCATCATTACTATAATTATCATGAAACCGTCACGCGTGAGCGGCCACCGCCCACAGCTGTTGAGGTTTGATCTGGGCAAAGTGAACTTCATATCTTGATATTACGTTCCGTGGTCAACACTGAGCTATTGTTTTCATTTAAATACTTTGTCAGTTAAAATTAATATCATATACTACCAGTGTTAAAATTAAACGGTCTGACCTTATTAAAAACATGTATGTACATTCCTGCCATAATTTAAAAATCATGTTTTGCAGTAACTGCCATTTTCGAATCGCTGTTAGGTTCGCCTCATATCAAATATAAATGTAATGTTTGCGCTGGATGAAGGTATGCGAAGCAATTTATATGTAAGGGGAATAATACAGTAAACGCTTGGCATTGTACAGCAATAAGGTTATAGTACAGTAAACACGGTATAGTTGCGTGGTTTAGTTAATATCTTTGGCAAGCTACCTCACCTGACCTCACCTCACCTCTTCGGGCCCAGTGGCCCACATGACCGGAGTGCATCTCCTCCAGCTCGTTCTGTCAGCTGCTACACGTCTGACCTCGTTCCAGCTGTTCCACCCAAGTATGCGTCTTTCATTTTCAACAGTTGATCGCCACGTCGTCTTTGGTCGACCAACCTTCGGGCGTCCAGGTCAACGCCGTCTCACATTTGCTGTTCTTATCCATTCGTAGGATATGTCCTACCCATTTTCATATTCTTAACTTGACCTCGGTGCTGATTGTCTTCAATTTTGTATTTGCAAGAATATCTTGATTTTATATAATGTATGAATATCTAGTCTTAAGCACTTGAAACAAATGTATCTAGCTTTCTGTTGGCGCCTTCGTTTATTTTCCATGTTTCACTTCACTTACAACAACACTGGTTAAACAAGTATGTTAAAAAGCATGAAATTAGATCTCAATGTGTATATATTTGAACGCCATATTTGCTTTAGCTTCATGAAAGATATCCTTGCTTTACGAATTCTGTTAACAATGTCATCACTGCCTCCTCCTTGCTTACTGAAGTTAGCACCCAGTTAGTTATACTTGTCCACTTCCTTTAGTTCTTTATCATAAAATATTTTTTTTTGCACTTGCTGTTGATCCTCAATACTTGAGCTTTATTTTTATTTATTCTTAGCCCTGTCCTTGCTGCAAATTAATTCAGTTTTCTTGTCTTTGTTTGCACGTGTGTGTCGCATGGTGACATGAATGCTATGTCACCGGCAAAGTCCAGGTCCTCTAGATTTGACGTAAAGTCCCATCTTATCCCTGTTTTATTTCCTGCTGTTGCGTTTCTCATTATCCAGTCCACTAGCATCAAGAAGTTAAACCCAGACATTACATCTCTTCTCCATATATAGTCTAGTTAGTCTACCGAGTCTAAAGAGCATTTCTTGAAGGAGCCGCCATAGTTTGTAGACTAAAATGCCTCTCGGAAACGCTCCTTAGTTTCTTCAAAAATAAATACATTTGACTACAATTACACAATTAATGACAATACAACAACAAGTAATGAAAGGTCAACACAACTTAGTGGTCTTACTAAATAATGCAAGTATACAAATTACGTGTACGTTTAAGGGTCATGGCAAACAGCAATCTAGTGTATCGTTTTGGCAAAGCAATGTGAACCGGAACAGTTAAATTAATATTAATACTTTAAAATCAACTAAATAGGTTTTAAATAAATACCTGGCAGCGCGGTCTTATTTATGTTTATCTATGCGAGGCGTTGCGGGTATTTTGTTAGATTCCGCGGCAGCAGCGAGCACGGTACTGCGGGCGTGAGACGGTCAAAGGTTTTGTGGTTTTGTGTCGCCTTCTTACTGGTAATGTCTTGTGCGAATTTGTTCCATTGAATGTATGTACAGGTTTTTCGTTTATTGAAACACATAATCTGACTCATGTTATGTGAACATCTGCACAAGCGTGATGA